>ML370787.1:0-34962 GCA_005239525.1 Nicotiana knightiana
CCTTAATATTTATAGCAAAATAGTATAGAATTTCGGTGTGGTCAAAAAATAGTTGTTCACATGTCCAAGGTGCTTTTCCTTTTTTAACTGAATTAGTTCATTCAAGACTTGGTGTTAATGATCAAGTCAATCCATTTCTCTTTTACTACCAACATTTTTGTGCTTAAATTCTTGAATAATTCCGCAAATCATATGCTTGTCCATAAAAACTTCCATAGCTCATGGACTTCACAATTATCCTAAACATAGTAAAGAATAACTCACAAATAGCTAGTATAATTTAGGCACGCATTAATAAATTAGTTATCGTAATTGTGTATATGTTTGCGTGACATAATTATGATTTTCTAAATTAAAGGCAAAATATGCATTCGTGAGACTGCTGTAAACAATATTAATAATAATAAGTGTTATTAATTGTGTACACGTACGCGTGACATGATTTTTGACACTCAAACAAAACGCATACACGCACTCGTGGTTCGCTTCAAGACTAATTCCATAAATATAATAATCAAGTAATTTGAAAGCGGCAAAAGGTAAAAACGCACATAGGTTTTAAAAATACATAATTAAACAATCGACTAAGCCAGGTATGATCAAAGCGACCGTGCTAAAATCATGGAATTCGGGAATGCCTATTGCCTTCTCCCAGGTTAAAATAATTTCTTACCCGGTCTTCTGTGTTTCGTGGACTTTAAAAAAATCAAATTTCCTCGATTTGGGATTTTAAAATAAACCGGTGACTTGGGACAGCATAATTATTATCCCAAGTGGCGACTCTAATTAAAATAAATAATTCCTTTTCGAATAACGTCACTTTAATTGGAAAAATTCCCTGTTCTTCGGAAAAATGAGGTGTGACAGCTCTATCGACTCTGTTGGGGATTAGAACCCAGAACTTCTGGTCCAGGGTCAGAATTTGTGCTTGCAATGTGATTTATACTTGACTTTACTTATTGGATGTTATTAATGTGTTTGGGGAACTAATGTGCTAACTGCCACTCATTTTACTGCTTTGATATTATTTGAATTGTATAAACTGTCTTTTTACGCCTCCCTTCTGAGTAATTTGAACTATTGGTGCACACGTGAGCGTGGCCCACTTTTCTGTCAGAGGTCATACCAAATAGAACGAGGCTGGATCATTAACTCGGTCGGGTAGACTTTCGTGCTCTCGGTACGTTGCCCCCACCTCGGCTCGAGCTGTCCACTTGGATAAGCCAAGTTTAAAACACACCCCCAGAATTTTAAACCTAGAATAACATAGCCTCATGCCGGATCCCTAGTAGGAACTTTTTTTTGCATCATGTGCATTTAACTTTGGGGACTCAAGGGTCCGTCTAGGAAAGTTGTACCCAAAAATAAAAGACCATCCTGATGCACTATAACGACCCGACCGGTCGTTTTTCTTTATAGATACCTATTCCCCTAAATAAGACTCCCCGTATGTGTTTTTACTGTCTTATGACTTGCGGGGATAGTTAGTTCAGTATTTGAAAGGGTTCAGGTTAAAATCGGAACACTTGGTTCCTTAGTTTGGCTTTAAGAGGCTATGTTTAACTTTGGTCAACATTTTGAGTAAACGACCTCGGAATCGGGATTTGACGGTTCCAATATGTTCGTATGATAATTTTGAACTTGGGCGTATACTGGGATCGGGTTTTGGATTATCCGAGAGCGTTTCAGCGCGTAATAGTGAAAGTTGGCACATTAAAGGTTTTAGAGTTCTTTAAATTTGATTTGAAGTATGATTTGGTGTTATCAAGGTCCGTTTGGGATTCTGAGCTTTGAAATAGTTTTGTATGGTGATTTAATACTTGCACGCAAAATTTGGTGTCATTCCGAATAGTTTAAGTATGTTTAGGAACTTTCGGAGTAAGTTGGAAGAACTTGAACTTCATAAGTTGAATCAATTTGGTTTGAGGTGTAATTCTTAGTTTTTATGTTGTTTTACGCATTCCGAGGGTTCGAACGAGTTCGTTTTATGATTTCAAACTTGTTGGTATGTTTGGGCGGACCCCTGGGGCCTCGAGTGTTAATCGGACTAGGCACAGACCAAGTTTTGACATAGGAGCAACAGCTGAAGCACCAGGTTTCTGGTGCAATCGCACTTGCGAGGCTATGGCTGCAGGTGCGATCTTGCAGCGAGTAGGGGATCGCAGAAGTGGCCTGAGGCTGGCCAGGCCTGGGCTGCAGATGCGGCAAAGCTTCGGCAGAAGCGGGGCCCGTCCGCAAATGTGGGCTCGTAGATGGGAAACGTGGCTGCAGGTGTGATGGGCCAGTGGTCGAGCATGTTCCGCAGAAGCGGAAAGTTGAACGCAGAAGCGGAGGTCCGTCTGTAGGTGCGAAAATACCGTTGGGCAGAGGGGTCGCATTTAAGTCGAGATTTAGGCTCATTTCTTCATTTCTCAAACTTGTTGGACGAAATTAGAGCTCTTGGAAGAGGAATTTTTCACCTAGTACTTTGAGGTAAGTAAATTTTATATAATGTGAGTTAAATACATAGATTATGGGTAGATTTAACATGTAAAATTTCTGAAAATCATGGGTTTCAATGAAAAACCTAGATTTTGATAAAAAATGAGGTTTAACCACGAAAATGGTTATGGAATTTAGCGAAAATTATATATTTGAGTTCGTGAGCTTATGGATAACAACTTTCTTCGAAAATTTCCAGAATCCGGGCACGTGGACCCGGGGATGAATTTTAGGGATCCTTCAATTGGGATCGGGTAATCACTCTAATAGTTAGAATATGGACTTGTGAACATGTATTTATTAATTTATATAACGTTTGAATAGTTTTGGATTGTTTGACAGCGAGTTGAGGATTTAGAACGAAACAGTGACCGAAAAGTAAGCTTTGAGACGAGGTAAGTTTCTTGTCTAACCTCGTAAGAGGAAATTTACCCCATAGGTGATTTATATTGATATTTGCTTCTATTTGTGGGGGCTACATACGCACAAGGTGACGAGAGTCCGATTCTTATGTCCGGGTAGTTTAGGACCCAAATCATGAAATACTTGTAGTGTATGTGCCCTACTTGTTAATTAAATTGTCTAAATCATATTGGAATTTGATAAAGGAACTGTAAGTGACCGAATTTCACTTGCTTGAATTTAGAGCAGATTACTTGACCGTTAATGGAAATGGTATTACATTGTGTATTAGCCTTGTAATAATGTTTAAGTCAAATGCTTATAAAGTATCCTCATTTATTGTGGAGCAGGCCAAACGCCCTGGCAGCAGAATAGATGCATCTATGGATTGTGTCGCACGTCCCTCGGCAGTGTACAGGTTATTCTGGATCGGACCGTACGACCTCAGCATAAATCGTGCTTAATAATACTCGGAGCCTAGTCATACTTGATATTTTTTGTAGCTTGTGAGGTTACAATTATTAATGACAGGAATTTACTTGAGATTTATTTATTTTTTAAAGAATTACTTGTTCCTACTTGCTAATTAGCTATTATTATTATTATTATTATTATTATTATTATTATTATTATTATTATTATTATTATTATTATTATTATTATTATTATTATTATTATTATTATTATTATTATTATTATTATTATTATTNTTCCCATGTTCATTTAGAATTTTTGTATTCATATGATTAGCCCATAGTAAGTGTCGGAGTCGACCCCCGTCACTACTTTTTCGAGGTTAGACCGGATGCTTACTGGACACATGTTGTTTATGTACTCACGTTACACTTATGAATTAATTGTGCAGGATCTGAGGCAGGTGCTTCCGAATATCAGTCTGGCGCGCATCCTTGATTACTACGAGACTTAGCGGTGAGCTTCCTTCCCAGCCTATTCTGCAGTAGCCGAAATCTTCTATTGCTTTATTTTCTATCTATTTCATTTCAGATAGTAGTGTAGTATTCTTTTGTATATTCTACTAGTAGCTCATACACTTGTGACACCAGGTCTTGGAGATTTATACTAGTAAACACTTGTTGGTTTTTGAGTAATTACTTTATCCATTGCTTTTAAAATTGTTTTACTTTCCCATTTTACTAACTTTTTCATTTCTTGATTTCGGAATAATTAAAAATCAACTATTTGAAATTTCTAAAAGAAAAGATCACAGAGTTAGTTCACTGTTGGTTTGCCTAGCAGTAGCGTTGGGCGCCATCACGGTCTATAGGAGAAATTGGATTGTGACAATTGTATAGTCTTGTCCAAAACTTACGGGTAGCGTACCACCCCGTCCCTTGCACGTAGATCCGCCCCCGTCCTTCACCATATAAAGCCATGAACAAGCATGAAAATCTCTGAAGCTTTCTCTTCCCTCACCACCATTGAAACCCCATTTTCCACCATTAAACATCATTAAAACCAGCAACAACTCCTCATATCATTTTTCGTTACCAAAACAGCCCCTTTTGCTCCAGCCCAAAAACCAGTCCAAAAACGTAGCAAAACCTCCATTAAAACAGTCTGAAATAAGCTTCTTACATCACTAAAAGAGATGCAGTTTAAGCTCCATTTCAGCCGTGTAAAGTCACCGGAGTTTAGTGAATTTCCTAAAGTCGGCTTTGAGTTTCCGGGGATTTGGTTCGAAGTTCGTCGAGGTCTTCGTACGCGGTTCGCAAGTTCCAAATAATTTGTTGCTGTACATTTGAACTTCTGTTGTCAATATATTGGAAAGCTTATTCAGATGTTCATCTTTTATCCTCTTATCTAATTTTACTTGAATATTGCTTTGGAATTTTGTATTTGAATATTGTTGCATGATCATCTGAAATTCGAGAATTTGGTTCTACTGCCTTGGTTTGTAGTATCTCTTTTAGTGTTAAATGATATTAATAAAGAAAGAAAATACATGATGGGGTGGACTTAGATTTAATTTGATTAGATGATGCAAATTGATTTATTTGGTTTTAACATTCCGAAAGGATAGTACTATTTTCATATCCGCTTATAGCTAGGGCTCTTATTGATTTTGACGCAACATTTGGGACACTTAATAATTGGCTGATAAACGAGAAAGTTCCAAGGTGCTTTTCTTTTAATAAATGAATTGGGTAGTTCAAGACTTAGCGTGAATGATCAAGTCGACTCATTTCTCTTTTACTACCAACATTTTTGTGCTTAAATTCTTGAATAATTCCATAAATCATACGCTTCTCCACAAAAATATCCATAACTCATGGCCTTCATAATTATCCTAAACGTAGCAAAGAATAACTCACAAATCACTAGTATACTTTAGGCGCACACTAATAAATTAATTATCGTGATTATGTGTATGTTCGTGTGACATAATTATGATTTTCCAAATTAAAGGCAAAGTATGCGTTCGCGCGACTTTGGTAAACAATCTTAATAATAATTAAGTATTATTAATTGAGTACACATACGTATGACATGATTTTTGACACTCAAACAAAACGAATACACGCGCACGTGGTTCGCTTCAAGATTAAATACATAAATATAATAATCAAGTAATTTAAAAGCGGTAAAAGGTAAAAACACACATAGGTTTTAAAAATACATAATTAAACAACCAATTAAGCCAGGTATGATCAAAGAGACCGTGCTAAAACCATGAAGTTCGGGAATGCCTAATACCTTCTCCAAGGTTAACAGAATTCGTTACCCGGTCTTCTGTATTTTGCGAACTTTAAAACAGAGTCGAATTTCCTCAATTTGGGATTTTAAAATAAACCGGTGACCTGGGACACCATAATAATTATCTCAAGAGGTGACTCTAATTAAATAAATAATTCCATTTCGAATAACATTACTTTAATTGGAAAAACTCCGTATTCTTCGGGAAAATGAGGTGTGACAGTCTCGGCGCTCTAGGGGGAGTTTGATTTGGTAGAAAATGCCAACTACCGCTACCGGGTCCCTGCTGTTATGCCCGGTACTGCGGGGCCGAGTACCGAGTTCCTGCCGTCTTTGGTTGGGGAGCATCCATTTACCTGCACTGCATTTGATGCAGCTGCTTCTCATCCTTCGACTCCATTAACTTCATCTTCATCTTCACCAACACTAGCAACTGCTACATCACTTCCATCTTCATCAACTCTTCCACCAGCAATTGCTACATCATCTTCGCCGGCCGCACATGAGCGTTAAGAGGGTGTTCCTCTTCCCCAGTTCATGGGAATTTGGGGTAAAATTATGGTGCCCCTTCTGAAGATCCACAGAGGAGGAGGAATGTTACTCTTTCGGCCTCTACCGGGTGCAACCTGCTTTCCCTGCCGCTGGAGCTTGCTAACTATCTGAAGCCTCTGGCTTCAGATAAAGATTGGGAAAAGGTTCAGGCACTCTCGGGAGAATGCCTGTTGAACAATGCCATGCATAATGTCGCAGCGGTACGTTTCTTTCTTCGTAATTTCTTCTCCCTTTGCATGAATATATTCTTAGTTTTGCTTCTCTTGATTTATAGGCCAACTTTCTTGCTTCTGAGGGCCTTCAGAAGCTGATTCGCGAGAAACAAGAATTTATTTCTGAACGGAATCAGCTTTTGGCGGAACGGGACCAGACTTTCCTCCGCCTCTCGGAACTGGAAACCAAAGCCACTGAGGCTGTTGTTTTGGAGGCTCATTTGCAGCAAAGCGAGCAAGAGGTGGTAACCTTAGCCAAGAAATTGGCCCGCTAAGGATTAGATTTGACGAGGCCAAGGTCATGACGTCGTTCTAACTACAACCAAGCGCGAGACTGCCATTGCTGAAAAAATTATTGAATTAGAAGCAGCCTTGGACTCCAAAATTAAAGAGTTTGCTGCAATGGAGACGAAGTGTGCCCAGTTGGAAGAGAAGTACAAAAAACTATCGAGCGTATTTGGATTTTTAGTTCAACTCTCCGTGACCTTGATATTAGCCTCCAATCTGTTACGTCCGCCCGAAAAAGCCTCTCTGAGGAGGTAACCCAACTCAAGGCAAAACTCAAATGCCGAGCGGCTTCCCTCATTGTTGAAAAACCTTACGCCATGTACATCATGAGGAGAAAACCTTGGAAGAGGCCAAATCAGGGATCCTTGACTTTCATGCAGAAATTGCTAGGTTCCGAGAGCTTAAGTTGGTCGCTAAAAATGGACTCCCGGCGCAATCTGATGCTTCTGGTTTTTCTGGTTCCGGTTTTGAGTATCTGGGAAATGAAGAGGAATCAGAGGATGATGATGTTGAAGACCAAACTGGGGAAATGTTGAGCCATTAGCGGATCCACCTACTTCTCCCGGGGGTGCGGACACTTCTCTTCCTCCTGGTTCCGGAGATGCTTCAGTTTAGATTTTCTTTCCTTTTTCCCATTCTTGTATTTTTGCCATTTTTGGCACGTTTTTGTAAATAAAGACACATTTTTGCTTAACTATTGTTTGAGTCTTATTTTCGATTGAATATCCATGCAAGTCTTTAATCGTTGCATTTGCTTAAGAATTTTGCGCACATTTTCATTTTGTGCTTTGCTATGTGTAGTTTCAGATGCACTTTCTTTGAAGTACTTTGATTCCGAGCATTATCCCTTTTACATGAGGTTTTCTATAAGTGTTTGCACAAGTTTACTTTTTTGCATCTTTTCGTATACGTCTTCGGGTGCATTCTTTCCCCGAAGGCATTTTGATTTCGAGCATATATTCTTCCGAAACCAACTCTTTTACGTGAGGGTTTTCATAAGAGAGGGCCCTCTTATGTTTACAATGCTCTTGAAGAGGACTTCTCTTGTTCATTACGGCACTTGCATTTGAAGTACTTGCTTAACTTTCAAATGAAGAAGTTAGTTCATCGTTCAAACAAGAAACAAGATAAAAACAAAAGGACTTCATTTCATTTAGTTCCTTCTATTTTCCAAAAGTAAAAAGGCATTTGTTATGCTAAAAGAAATTGCCATTGTTTGTGGTTATCTTGTACAATTTGTTTCTACGAGGCTGGTTGTACAGTCCCCGGTCCTGATGACACGTTTATATTTTCGGATTTTTGTTCTCGGTTGACGTGGCAGTTATTGATACCGTATCCTCATATCATTTCTCCCCCAATGTTCGAATGCGAAGAATGCAAATTGGAACACCGGAAGTTTTGTGCCTTCAAAGATTCCACCAATGAATTGCTAGATAATCCTTAACTCGGCAACACACCTTACTTCCCCTTAGGAATCCATGCTATCGAGCGAAGGATTATCTAATAATCCTCTAGTGGTTTGTGCTCGTGAACGGTCGAGTAACCTTTTTCCAATAGAAAACTTAACTTCCTAGTGGGAATTTTCTATCGAGCCAAAGATTATCTAATCGTCCCCGTTAGGAGCTGGCGGTAGCAGTGCGACGATGTCCATCTCCTGTTTCATGAACGACCACGGGGACAGAATCGAATGTAAGGGTTTTGCCGGTTGATGTACTAGTGGTGCATAGCATTGGCACTTATCACATTTTCGTACGAAGTCTTTAGCGTCTTGTTCCATGCGAGGCTAGTAATATCCTGTCCGAACTAATTTCAGCACCAAAGAATATGCTCCCGAGTGGTTATCGCATATCCCTTCATGGACCTCTCTCATGATATAATTAGTTTCTGACGCTCCTAAGTACCGGACCAACGGGCCTTGAAAGGATTTTCTATACAATTGGTCTTTCCTGAAGTTATAATGTACATATTTTGTGCGTAACAATCGTGATGTTTTGGGGTCTTCGAGCAACTTCTCGTGCTCGAGATAGTCAATTATTTCATATCTCCCGTCCCAGACAAAACTAGCCGAATTCACCTCATAGTAACCATCTGTATCTAGGATTGAATTCATCAGTTGTACTACCGTCGCTAATTCTGATCCCTTGATTTCTGTCAACCAGCCCAAGTTTGCCAATGCATCTGCTTTTGTGTTTTCCTCCCTCGGGATATGAGTAATTGACCAATCCCCGAATCGTGAACAGATCCTGGACCTTTACCACGTATTCTTGCATACGTTCCTCTTTGGTGTCAAAGATCCCGTAGACCTTATTTACCACCAACTGCGAATCACATTTGATTTCAATGACCTTGGAGTAAAGTCCTATGGCCAGCTCGAGCCCTACAATCAAAGCTTCGTACTATGCTTCATTGTTAGTTAAAGGGATTCTTCTGATGGCTTTCATTTGGGTTTCCCCCGATAGCGTGATTAAGACTATTCCGATCCCAGACCCTTTTACATTGGTAGCTCCGTCTATAAATAAGGCCCAAACCCTCGATGTCGATTCCGATACCATTACTTCCTCCTTGAATGCCAGGGGCAAAAGTCCCGGACTGAAATTGACCATGAAGTCAGCAAAGACTTGCGACTTAATTGCAGTCTTTGGTTTATATTCTATGTCAAACTCGATCATTTTGACATCCTATTTGGCCAACCTACCCGAGGCTCGGGTTTATGAAGGATGTTCCGCAAAGGGGAAGTAGTCACCACATTTATCGGGTGAAACTGGAAGTAGGGCCTCAGCTTCTGAGAGGAAAATACGAGAGTTAAAGCCAGTTTTTCCAAATGTGGGTAGCGAGTTTCTGCTCCCGTTAAAATTTTTCAAACGTAATAAATGGGAGATTGCGTACCTTTGTCCTCTCGGACTAAAACTGCAGTTACCGCAACTTCTGAAACTGCGAGGTAGACTAGCAATGTTTCACCTTCTTTTGGTTTCGAGAGCAACGAAGGGCTTGGCATGTACTTCTTCAAGTCCTTCAAGGCTTGCTGAAATTCTGGTGTCCACTCGAAATTCTTCTTCTTTCTGAGCAGTTTAAAGAAGCGATAACATTTTTCTGACGATCGGAAAATGAACCTGCTCAATGCTGCTAATCTCCCCGTGAGCCTCTAGACTTCTTTTATGTTTGACAGTTGATTCGGGATATCCTCTATGGCCTTGATTTTGTCGGGATTTACCTCAATTCCCCTTTGTGAGACTAGGAATCCCAGGAACTTACCAGATCTGACCCCGAATCCGCACTTCTCGGGATTAAAATTCATGTTATGCTCTCTCAGGATGTCGAATGTTTATTGCAAATGCTTAAGGTGGTCACCTGCACTCAAAGACTTAACAAGCATATCGTCTATATATACTTCCATAGCCTTTCCTATTTGTTTTTCGAACATCTTATTCACGAGTCGTTGATAAGTGGCTCCGACATTTTTTAACCCGAAAGACATCACATTTTAAAATATATACCGAAGTTCATTATAAACGAAGTATTTCTCTGATCTTCTAATTTTATCTTGATTTGATTGTACCAAGAATAAGCATCGCGGAAACTCATTAACTTGTGCCCGGCCATGGCATCAATCATTTGATCGATATTTGGCAATGGGAACGAGTCTTTGGGTCGCGCCTTATTAAGATCCTTATAGTCTATGCACATGCGGAACCTATTGTTTTTCTTAGGAACTACTACTACATTAGCTAGCCAGACCGGGTATCTTACCTCTCGGATTGAACCGATATTGAGTAAGCGGGTTACCTCTTCTTTGACAAATTTATTCCTTGCTTCACAAATAGAGCGCTTCTTTTGTCTTACCGGAGGTATGCTGGGATCTAAGCTTAACTTGTGCACGACTATTTCCGTCGGGATACCTGTCATATCCTCGTGCGACCATGCAAAAAAATCGACGTTAATTTTAAGAAATTCAATAAAAGCAGACCTGAGCTCCAGGTGTAGTCCTATTCCCAAATGGAATTTCCTTTCTAGGAATTCTTCGAACATCGCAATTTGTTCCAGTTCTTCCATCGTGGACTTTGTTGCGTCCGTCTCTTATAGAATTTGGAAATACCTTGGCACCTAATATTGTTTTAATTCCTGTGCCCTCGGGCTAACTTCCTCTGATTGGGGGTCAGGTGTCGGTTCTTGTAATTGCTATGACATGCGCTCCTTTCCTTTGCTACTGGAGACCAAGATTGCATTCATCTCCCTTTCTGCTACTTGATCACCTCTTATCTGCTTGATCTCATTGGGTGTCGGAAATTGCAAAAATTGGTGATACGTTGAAGGCACAACTTCATCTCGTGTAACCATGGCCTTACAAGGACAATATTGTACCCCATGTCTCCGTCTACAACTTCGAAGAGAGTTGTTTTCATTACTCCTTCAGCGTTTGTGAGCAGCAAAATCTCTCCCCGGGTCGTCAGGCTTGCGAGGTTGAATCTGGCGAGGAGCTTTATTGACGGAATAATGCTTCTGGTGAGTTTAGTTTGTTCCAATACTCTAAATTGTATGATATTAGCTGAACTTCCTGGATCCATTAGAACAAGTTTAATCATAAAGTCTAATACATTTAAAGAAATTACTAGTGCATCGTTGTGTGGAAGAAGCAATCCATCTGCATTTTCCTCCGTGAAAGTGATATCGTCTTCCCGGAGCCTTTTACTACGAGTTATTGATACTTTCGTCTTCTTTGCTGCTGAAAAGGTGACCCCATTAATCTCATTCCCTCCAAAGATCATATTGATCATTTGGCATGGGGGTTCTTCTCCTGCTTTCAAATATTCTGCGTTGTCCCTATTCTAATCATAATTGTTCTTAGCTCGGTCACTTAAGAACTCTCTGAGGTGACCATTCTTCAATATCATTGCCATTTCTTCCCAAAGGTGTCGTTTGTCCCATGGTATTCACACCATAAGTTGGGATCCCTCTGTCTGGGCTAAGATCCTATTGGTTTTGGAAACCATGCCTCTTTGATGTTTCTTATGGCTGACACCAATTCCACTGTACTGACGTTGAAGTTGTATTCCGATAACCTGGGGTAAGAAAGATCACGTGACCCTGGCGTTTCTTTCTCCTACAATGATATGTTGTTCCTACCGCGATTGGTCTTTCTGTCAACAGTGAACTTGTCTATTGTCCGGATGCTTATGCTACGGCCTTCAGTCCGCTCGTAGGGCAGAAAACGATCCCTCTGAGTTCGTCTATTTGTGTCGTGATCATCCTTTGACTTTTCACAATCTTCTCTCGTCCTTTGGTTGATAATGGAAAACCAACCTGATCATCTTCGATCCTTATTTTTTACTCGTACGGACATCCGCCCAAGTGTTTTCTTGAAACTCAAGTCGGCTTCCCTTTAATTTCTGGGAAGTTCCTGAACTTCTCGAATTCAATCCTTTGGTGAATGCTTCAGCTGCCCATTCATCCAGGACAGCCGGGAGCAACATTCTTTCCTTCTGGAATTGGGTAACTAACTCCCTTAATAACTTGGACTCTCCTTGCGCAATTCTGAATATATCGGCTTTTCGAGCCTGTACCTTTCTGGCCCCGACATGAGCCTTGATCAAAGAATTCGCGAGCATCTCAAAGGAGTCTATGTAATTCTCGGGTACCAACGAATACCACGTCAAGTCTCGACTTGTGATAGTTTCTCCAAATTCTTTAATAACACATATTCAATTTCGTGAGGAGCTAGATCATTTCCTTTTATCGTCATTGTGTAGGTAGTAATATGCTCCCGAGGATCTAAAGTTTCGTCATATTTTGGCACTTCGGGCATTTTAAAATGCTTCGGCATTTACTCCGGTGCAACGCTCAGCTTATACGGCAATTGAGTATACTTCTTCGAGTCCTGGTCTTTCAGTGCTGGTGGCGCGCCCGGATTTGGTCCATGCGGGAGTTTACTTCCCTCATAAACCGTAAAAGTTCACTTTTGAAAGAATCATTCTCGTTATTGAGACCAGGTCTGCTCCCCCAGCTCCGTCGGAGCCAACTTCACCCATGGGAATGTTGTTGTCTACTCTCTGTGTTGTTTGGTTTGGGGGGACCCCGGAAGGAATTGGATTTCGCTTGTTCGCATTATTCGAAGCCCTCAACAGTGCCTGCTTCAACTCTGTCATAACCTTATCCTGCCACGTGAGATGGCCTAGAATAATCGTTTGTTGCTCTTGCAAGACCCTTACCGCATTGCCAACATGCTCTTCGTTAGCATCATCAGGAGTTGTCTCCCAAACATGTCAAGGATATTTCATGCCATGCACTGGCATGGCATCATTCCTCTTGTTGTGGGTGTCACTGATTGAATCCTCAAAATGAGGTTGATCCCTTCGAATTTCAAGATTGTACGTGTTGTTAAAATTGTTATATGCCATATTTTGTGAGTTTTCTAAGACAAAACAATCAAAATTCGTTAGTAAAATAGGCAATGATCATTTTAATTACACGGCTGTCTAGACCCTATGGTGGGCGCCAAACTATTTACCCGTATAATGGTACAATTGAATTTATACGTGGTTTCTAGACAAGTGAATTAATTTGATCCTGAAAATAATGCAATAACTAAAGAAATATATAATACTTAGCCTTAAGAATGTAGATGAAATAGCAGAATTGGCGAATCCGGAAATAAGGTTTCCGGGCACATCAATGATGAGATCAAAAGCAAGAAAGTAAAATTATATTAAGCTTTGTATAGAATGTAATATAAGTTAGCCAGGAAAATCGTGTCATTTACAATGATAATTGAGCTCTATTTTTATAGTTGTGTCTAGGGAAGGAGGTCCTAGGATCGTGCCCTCCTTTAATATCAAGTATGAGGGCCATTGATGAATGTGTAACGGTGGGAATAAATGCCAAATTCCTTGTAACGGGCTGTCGTTCTTAATGCTGCAGAATATTCTCTATTAGATGCTACCGGACGCAAAGCATTAATACACCTTTATGAACATTCTCTTCTGGTGACAAGCGGAACAGCTTCGTTCGGTGACTATCTCCGTCGTGGGTTACACATGTCCATCCTTTAGATGACCACGTGTCAAATCATATTTTTCTCAATACATTGAGCCGATTTTTGGTGGGTCAAAGTAGATTGAGTTAATAAATGGGCGAGTCAAATGACTCGTCCAAAAGTTACTTGCGCTGAGTGGGTTGGGTCATGATGGGCTAAATTAAAGGTCATAGCCCAACTCGCCAACTCTTACCAAACTTTAATTAATATGTATTATTTTCTTATGAATTGTATAATTACTTAATAAGACCTTTTTTTTTCTTTTGTTATGGTCATATAAAAATATCAAATTAGAAAAATATAACTACTTCTATGATATTTTGGCAAAGTTACTTATGGATCAGTTTGGGCTAAAAACCAACCCAACTTTGAGTGGGTTGAGATGGATATCAAGATGAACTTATTTAATAAATGGGCATGTCAATAACCAACCCAACCTTAGACGAATTGGACGGGTCATTCAGACTTGGGCCAAATTTGACAGTCCTAGAATTACCGTTCATCGAAGGGGCTTTTGCATCTGTGCCCATTTTTTGTGTCACGTTTTAACTTATACCCGCTTTATAAAAAAAATTGCATCCATACCCGCTTTTGCGCATAACTTCAGCATGCGGGGCTGAAGTAGCAAAGGCAATCACGCAAAACTTCAACATTCTAGTAGACGGGCCTGAAGTAGCTTGCGAACTTCATCTCTAGTAAATGGGGAACTTCAGCTCTGGAATTGAAGTTTTTGTCTTTGGAAATGGAGAACTTCAGCATACGGGGCTGAAGTTCCCCAGTTATAAAGACAAAAACTTCAGCATACGGAGCTGAAGTTCCCCCAGTTACTTTTTGTCTTTGTAAATGGGGAACTTCAGCATACGGGGCTGAAGTTCCCTAGTTATAAAGAAAAAAACTTCAGCAGCCCCGTATGCTAAAGTTGTTGTCTTTATAACTTGACTTCAGCTCTAGAGCTGAAGTTTGTAACTGGAAAACTTCAGCTCTAGAGCTGAAGTTTTGTCTTTATAACTGGCGAACTTCAGCTTAACTGGTGAACTTCAGCTCAGCGAGAGAAAGGAGAGTTGAAGTTATTTAAAAAGTGGGTACAAGTTAAAAGTTTTTAAGAAAGCGGGTATAAGTTAAGTGGAGGCGACCAAATAAGGTGCCCGCGCAATTTTTACTTCATCGAAACATCTAAACACACAAATTATACTCTTTCCGTTTCATTTTTAATATCTTAATTTAAGGCGGACACCCAGTTTAAGAATGTAAAATCTTGTGGTCTTAAACTACAATGAGTGTGACATTTTAAAACATACTCATTTTGTGGTCTTAGATATATCCTACAATGTTTGATTAATTATTTGCCAGTTTTCACTATATCCTTCTACACACACTTTAAGAAAACAATTCTGATCGGAGTTATTTTATTAAATTGTCCTTATTTATTCTTTTATCTCAATATATACTTATTTTTTTAGTTCTTCAGAGTAAATTAAGAAAAAATAATTTAATTCTTTCTTGGTTATAGTTACGACAAATATGTCGGAGTAACAAATTTTAACAAAAGTGACAGAGAAATTTAGATTATAGGAAGTATACGGAGTATCATTAAAAATAAAATGTGAATGCTGAAATTAAAGAGTTGGTAAATATAGAAAGTTAATATTATCTCCGTTTAAGAAGTTTTTTAAACTAGCCTTGGAAAATTACCCTACCGATAGTTCACAAGTTTAGCGACATGCTAAATTTGGTATTATCTTCATTCTATCTAGGCATTTCTTCTATCTATTTTATTCAATTGTTCGCAATCTTATTCTTCCATTTTTGTAGTTTATTCTACAGGTTGCGTTGATCGAGCTAAGTCGACTTATACACCTTACTTTCAAATACTACTAGTTTCATCAGATTCACATCTCCACCCTCTTTCATGCATTCACCCGTACTGAGACGGATTTAGGATTTTGAGTTTATGGGTGCTTAACTTTATTTGACGTAAAATTACCACCAATCAAATCATATAAGTACACAACTATTTAAACAAGATAAAAAGTTAATGAGAAACCCATAATATTAATATTACAAATGCCATAACATTGTGATGGATAACCAATTGACGAGAAAGAAAATTAGTGAATTTTACCGTTCTGGAGGAACTATTTATTTTTTAAAATCAAACTTTCATTTTCTTTTTTTGCTATAGTGAATTAGATGAAGTTGAAGGAAAAGCAAAAAAAAAGAAGAAAAAATCAAAAGAATTTTAAAAAAATAGTATTGGGTAAAAATGATCGCTGGTGAAAAGCAAAAAAGATGACCTAATAATTAGGGCAAAAGAAAAATAGTGCTTGATATATAAGAAAAGACAAAGTGAGTAAAAAATCTAAATCATTCTAGGAGTTAGTTTCGATCTATCAACCTTCAACTTTAATAACTCTCCAGCATCCATTTTAAAACCAAAGTACCCACCAGGCTTTTAATTACCTGGGTGCTTGTAGTTTAATAATATTTGTACCCTTAAATTTTTTATGTAATTATATGTGCTCTGAGTCAAGGTTAATGGGTGCTCGAGCACCCAATTTTTATATGTAAATCTGCTCCTAATTTTCCTGGATTGAAACAGAAGAGTAATCCAAACTCGTGATACCCAAATAGGCCTTAAAGTGGATGGCTTTGAAACTTTGTTCCCCTTTGCTTGTCCCATGCAACACTTTTAACGTTTGACCTTGAAGTTCTGTCCGTAAAACAAACGGAGATAAAAAATTAAAGATCGTCCCAAAATGTATCATACTTCTGTAATTTTTTGCCAAAGCATGATCTTGAAATTGTTCGTTCTTTCTAGTTGTTGATTCCCAAAAACCAAATGCACTTGTCCAACTGCTGGCTACCTCTTTCTTTGGGTTGATTTACACAAATGTCTCGTTTGAGACTACTATTTATATTTTATCTCTAGTTAAAAAAAGTTATGCAAATACAGCAAAGAGTTTTCAATAACTGTCAAACTGAAACATAACAATAGAGAAAGAAGAAGTGGAACCAGCATTACTCATGAAAGGAAACGTGCGGCTCATCACTAGAGTGCCCCGGCTAGCTCAAAAGTTACTTGAGAAGACCGGTTGAATAGAATCTGATAAGAAATAAACCTTTGACTAATAAAAGCTAGTTCATGAGGTGGGAATTGCCTAAAATTATATAAAAAGACCAAATCACCCATCCACGACCAATGTGGGGATTTTGACACCCCAACACCCTAGGTCTGCCAACTGGAGTGTGAACAACATAATATAGGAACCCAACATCGTATAAACCAAGAACTGGGAGGAGTCTCGCTCTTGATACCATGATAAACCAGAAAGCTAGCTCGTGAAAGTTGCCTAAATCACCCATCCACAACTAAGATGGGAATTATGACAGAATAACTAAAAAGCTTCAAGAGTGACATCAACAAATCATTGTGACTAAACCAAATTGTGTAGGATCAATTGACTTATATCCCTTGGTTTTGCAGAAAAAGTATTGCATTTAGTTACTGCACATAGGTACGTGACATGTAAAAGCTCACTTAAATAACATAAATTATTACTTTTTTGTTAGCCTAAATTATATGCTTTTACTAATATTTACTTCAAATTAGGCCATTTATAATCTCTCTGTAAAAATAGTATACTTCAATCATCATGTACACCTGAAATTGGGGGAGGTTGGAATGGGGAGGAGCTAAGGAGATTTCAACAAAGCTGTAAATGAGAAAACAGAGAAACCAAAAGAAAGTCAAATTCATGCTAAAATCGTTCAGATTTTGACGACTGTAGGAGAGTTGATTCTATGAATTTAAGAGGACAAAAAGTCATGTATTCTTGCGCGCGCGCACATATATATAATAGAACAGTAATACTAGGCTAGAATAAAAATTATATCTCAAATTTACTTACAAGCGAGCGTGGAGATTAACGACGAGATTCGTTTTCTTCAGTCCCTGTTTGGGTTCTGAATGATGACCTTGAAATTGCTCACGCTGAAGTTCCTCAATTTTTTTGACTGATTGAGAAACAGAGTTTCCGCACAAGATTGCCTCAATCTTTTGCAGGGAACAACTATCACCAAAATAAGAAGGAACCTCAATTTGCCTGCAATTTTGCAACACTACTTGCTCAGGACATAAAAATTTCCAATGCACAATGTTCAGATTTCCCAATTTCAAGAACTTGAGTTTTGCGAACTCCTCATCACTGACATTCCACTCTCCTCCCTCAAAAGCTTCTGAGAGCAGTTTCAAAACCTCAAGGTTTGGTAATGCTGAAATTGCAGAAATTTCAACCCATGGCAGCGAAACTTTGATAAGGTCAGTTTCATAAGGTTCGAGGGGAAGTTAAATTCACAAGGCAGAAGCACCCGGCCTTGATAAATCACATTGAGTGATTCAAGAAATCCAAAACTGGAAATCGATTGTGAGATGCAACCAAGTTCTCAGTTTTACCCCAAGATTCCAAAAATATGCATTTTAGTTTTTCAAGGAAAGGAAAACTTCTCATTATGTTCCCTTTTGGATAAGGTCGGCAAACAATCCAATTGGGACAAGTTGGAATCTGAGAAGGTACAGTTATCTATATGTGCATATTAGTTTTGAAACTGAAATTTCTGTACTCATTGGCAATGCTGCAGAATATAGAAAACACTGTCTTAGATAACCAGGGATATTTTTGTAGCTCAATTCTATTATTTCATTGCAGTCTCCTACATCACGATTAGTTTCTGAACTAAATGCCTCTCCAGTGATGGTTAGCCAATCGTTATCGTCCTTTATATTGACAAGAAACCCAGCTATCAAAACAATGGCCAGAGGTAGCCCTTGACATTTTACGGCAATTTCCTTCCCAACTTCAGCAGGACAGTTCTCATTTGGAATTGGGGGTTTGCGAAATCCTTCTTGGGTACAGAAACGAAAGTGATTATACTTCACTTGTAGTAGCTCCCAACTCTCTTCCGGAGTCAACAAACGAACAATATAATGGATCCTCATATATTCGGCCGCTGGTAACAAGAATTCTGCTTCCATTATGATTATCTGGAAAACACCTGTGCAACTCATCAAATATATGAGAATTCCACACTTCATCTAAAACGATGAGGTATCTTCCTCTATGTAACTGTTTGCGTAAACGATCAAAATATTCTAAATGTCATTGCTCAGATCCATGATAGAAATTAAAATATCTTGCGCCAAATCACTCACCGTATGTCTAGGAGAAACGGAACACCATGATCGAATATCAAAGTGTTTTGAAGTTCTTCTGTCATTGTATATTCTTTTGGCGAGTGTTGTCTTACCAATCCCTGGCATGCCAATGACAGGAATGGTATTAAGCTCGGCCCTTCCACCAATTACCCGTGCCATTAATATTTCTATCTGGTCCTCCAAGCCTACAACTGCTTCATCAATGATTGGAGTGCTACGTTTTGATGTTTGACTATCACTTGGGACGTCCTTATTTTCTATGAAGATATGTGCAAATTCTACAATTTCCTTGAAAAGCTTAATGTCGAAAATGACATTGTCTACCTGTTTTTTCCATATGGAAGAAGGATCAACCACGAGGTTGTCAACAGGCTCCATCTTTTGCAGCAAAATGGGATATAGTAAGATCAAATTCATTGCCCAAATCTTCATTCAATTCTCGGTTGTCCAATGAGTTAATGAACTACCAAAACTCATTGGTTTCAGGGCTTCAACATAAGGTTTACTGCTCTTTAGTAGATCAGGCATATCCTCATCCGAATCCTCTGCCAAACAAAGTGAAGAGATACAACATACTGCTTCTTTTATTACAGCTATGACATAATCCCAGAAATTGTTGACGCTGTTGTTGGACACAAGAATAGGTTCCTCTAGTATGAAGGAAACAATAGTTTTTAGCAGTCCTAGATTGACTTTGAGAACTTCAAGTTCTACCTTCACAGGAGCAACAAAATCTGCCCTGAACTTCAGCAAAAACTCCAGATTGTCGACGAGGGAATAAATGTATGGAGCCAGAACTTCAATTTTCATCCGCATGTTATTCAACCAACTTCATTTAAAATTCCATCAATGTAAATGTATGTTGTTAGTCCCCAAAAGTGACGGTGTTAAGAAAATAAAATATTAAAAAAAAACATTATAAAGATTAAGAAAACAAAAATAGCAAAAGAGAGACAACTGAATATGGTACTGTCTACCTCGAAAAATACGAGTAACAATTAAATTTGATTTGTGATTTTAAAGATACATGATCTATTCCAATACTAGTGAATAAACAAGTAATATTAAATATAAATGAGAAGAATTGATGACCAAACCAGTGTTGCTAGTGCAATAGGGACCTCGAGCTCGATATCCTCGGAGGCCTCGAGGTGGGTTAAGAATAATAAAGTAAGAATAATAAAGTGAGAGCAATAAAACTGAGGAACAGTTCTGGAGCCCAATAAAAGAGAAAAGTAAGATAAAATATTCTTTTGCGAGTAGTGAGATGATGTTTACAAATGATTGGGGTCCCCTTTATATAGGAGGGGAAAACCCTAATATGGTACATTTTTATTTAGGGTAAAGAATTCTATTGGTACAGCTGTATAACAACCTAATATGAATTTGTACTAATTCGTACAAATCTTATCCAAAATTTACGCCTTGATCTTTGTGCCTTTGAGAGATTCCCGCTCTTTCTTGAGTATCATCGAAATGACCCTATCTCGAGGTAGATCATGTCAGGCCTCCGATTCATTTCCCCGAGGTGTGCATGTTTCAGCCAGACCTGATCCCTACTTCGACTTGCCCGAACTCGAGCTCGAGGTACGATAAAGACCCCGAAATCAGGCTCTCCGATTTCGACCGTATACAGATAGTCTCCACGTTTCTTAGAATTAAATGACAAGAAACGATTTGAATTTTTGAATTTTCGAAGTCCCCGATGGTGACATCATTCCCATGACGTAAGTGTTGAAATGACCGAAGTGTCCCATCAGTTTTCTTCCCTAAAATCATTAAGTGTACGTCAGAGCAGGTCGGCCATCAGTGTCAATGAACATTCGCCGACTTCCTCTATATATACTCGTTTGCACTTCTCATTAAGAACTTTCGCTTTGCAAAACCTATTCTCCTTTCTAAGTCCCCTTTTTGCCACCAGTTCCTTCGCCGTATCAGCTTAGAAACCTCCACGATTTACTCATTTCTTCCTTCTTTTTCTATAAATTGATGGAGAAAACTTCCAAGTCCGTTTCTCAGAAAGAAGGAACCACCTCTTCTACTTCCCGTCCGGTCGGTGGTAAACTGTCGGCGCTTCATGAAATTGTACCGAGCAATTGTTCCTTAAGAAAGGACTTTACAGTCGATAACCTTCCCGACATCCCCAACCGTCGTGAGCATGCATCGAGATACATAAGCTCAATTACGAAAAAAACACCTCGATGCTGTAAGAAGAGAGTGTAGATGGGAAGAGAAGGTCATGTTGCAAATACCTTCTCGTGAGGAGGACCCCACAACCTACGTAGAGGGGTTCCTAAGTGTGTACACATACCCTTTTACGTTGGGCCCCTCGATATGCTCGTGCTTGAACTCTGCCGAAGATATCAAGTCATCCTGGGCCAGATTCATCCGTCCTTTTGGCGGACAGTAATAATGATGAGGTTCTTTGTTGAGAAGGTTGGGCTCGAATTTACCCTCTAACACCTCATCCGCTTATATCGACCTCAACTTTTCCGGGGTCTGATCAAACTTCAATGTCGAACGACCAAGTCCTTCTTCGCCAGTAATGACGAAGATAAAGATCGAGGTTGGATGAGCCGGTTCATCCGGGTGAGGACCGTCGATGTTATTCACAAGGAGTTCCTGCCATTCCCCGAATAATGGAACTTCGAATGTGAGTGGAATTCTCTGCTTTAGTTTTTTCCATAATTTTTACTAAGCTTCGCATCATATTCCTTTCCCTTTTCCACAGTGGTTCCGTGGATACCCAATGCAGTCCTTGACCTCGAGGACTGCGTTCGTAAACTAGCCGCTACTTCATCATATGAAAAACGCAAGTGGTGGGACCTGTCGAAGGGCAAGTGGGAAGCAAAACATCACGATTCGTGTTTCAATATTTCTATCCCTATTAAGAATGACTTTCTTCCAATGACTTAACTATTTTGTGGCAGGTATTGGTGAGTTCTTTGAGATAAGGCTGCCCTCTCTCAGGGAGGAAGTGGTACCCTCGACTTCAAAACCAAAAAAGGATAACAAAAGAAAAAGTTCCTCGAAGATCGAGGACACCCAAAACAAAGCAGAGCCTGCTCGGAGGCGCAAAAAGAGCGTTATCATCAATGTGGATATTGACTCGGTCCACCAGTATATGGACGACGAAGGCGACGAGGTGGAGTGGTCGACTTTGGTGGCTCGAACCAAAAAATCTGTCGAGGCTATCAAGCCCGCTGAGGCTGGATCCCCTAGCCACGAAGGAAGAACTTCGAAAGAAAAAAGGGACGAAGGCCCTGCATCACCTGATGTGGTGACTGCTTCCCAAACTTCTGGAAACACTCAAAAACAAGCAAGCTTCGAAGCTCCTCTTCCTGAACAGAGCACCTCGGGTGATCTCCCCGAGGCCGTGACATAAGGTCATTCCCCGTCGCTTCCGGCCTACTCCTAGAATGCTATTAGGGATGCTCAGAACCTGAAAAAGCACGAGTTAGGCGGGGTCCCGAGTGAACACGACCCCTTCCAGGGTTCTTTGCCGGGGTCAATGAAGCCGACCTAGCGGATGCAAGATCAATCTTCAAAGAAGCTCAACGCCTTTGCTCGATTGTAAGTTTTTAGTGGTGTTGAAATTTCTCCAATGTTATACTTTCTTCTTTTGTTTAATCGATCATTCCTTTCTTTTTTGTAGGCCTTCAATAAATTTAAGGCCGAACTGCGTCATTGTGAAGCCGAGTTGCATAAGTCTTTGAACGAAGAAAAAACCCTTAGGTTTCTCTACGGCAAAAAGGAAGAAGAGCTGAAGCACCTTCGGTCGGAGTTGACCAAAGCTCGTGAATACGAGGATGAGCTGGAGAAGCAAGTAACCTCTGTTATGAAAACATACGGGCTTCCTCTCCCATCTTCGGAGGCTAATACTTCAATGTCTCAGCTGCAGCAAAAGGTAGAGATGCTGGAGCACCTTCGTGGTGAGGTCGATCAAGTCAACTCCGAGTGAAATAAATAGAAAGCAAAGATGGACACCCTAGCTGCGGCTAAAGATGATGCACTGGCGAAGGTATATACCCTCGAGATTCAACTTCAGAATGCTCAAGAGAGTAGCTCGGTTCAGGCTGGCAAGATAGTCGAGCTCGAGGCTAGACTTGCGAAGGCCGAGGCCGAAGTTGTGAAAGTCCAGGCCGAAACCATAGAGATACAAATCAAGGCTGGCAAGACGGTGGCCATCTAATTGAAGGATGTTGTCGATGCTCAAATGAAGTTGAGGGGGGCTTCTGACCGGGAGAAACGAAGAAATGATTGTGCCACGTTCCGATCCCGGAGGGAGACTCTCGAAGAGGTTCACGCCAAGGGCTTCGATCTCTCTGAGGAGATAAATCAAGCTAAGGCAGATGTGGCTGATGCCAAATTTGTCCTTACCTCCGACGATGATGATGACGTTGAAGATGGCCAGGGTGGTTCCGGTGATGAAGATGAGGAGGTTGAAGAAGAGGCTACTCCGGGGGAAGAGGCTGGCCCCGAGAGAGTAACAGGTCCAGGGAAAGTCATAGGCCCGGGGGGGGGGGGATGCCCCCCTGGTGTAGATAGAACTTTTTCTACCTTTTTGTAATCTTTTTGTTTTGTAGAACTACTTTGTATTAACTTTTGTATATATGAAAGAGAATGGAGTTTCCTTGATCGATTTTCTTCAAAGTTTGTTTGATTTTTTATGCTGTAACTTTTGAACATTGGTTCAAATTCGGGGTAAAGTAAACCCTTGGGTTTTGTGTTTGATCAACGATCGATAATAGGTTACCTTGTAAGGTTTGATCTTCGAGCTGAGCTTTTTCTTTGGTTTGTCGCTAGCTCGGGATGAAGGGACTTTTGAGTTCGGGATAGGTAAGGTCTCGAGCACGGTGTGCTTCATCCTTTAAGCTCTTTAAATATTAGCCTTTAGGCTTTTCTTGGCCCTTAGGCTCTTTTAGGTTGGTACAATTCGGCCTCTAAAATGGCTATGATTTTTCCCTCTTTCCGGCTAAAGACTTAGTGAAAATTTTGGTATGCCTTAGCATGTGTTCTTTGTACTTGTTGGATTTTTTGAAGGTTCGATTGATTGGAACCTTGTTGTGTAACAATAGTTGAATACCTCTTGAGGTTTTTTCGAGGGCTGATATTATCGAAGCCTCTGAATCATTTGAGGGCTGGCTTTATCGAAGCCCTTTATCATTTTCTTTTGCCGAGGGTAGCCTGATTTAACCGGTTTTTTGAAGTTTTTGAAGGCCTTTAATTTATGGCGGAAGTTGGACGTCTCCGAACTGCATGAATTCGGCCGTAGCCTTTTTATATGACCATATTCTTTTTCTATGGCCATAGATTTTAGTCCCTGGGTATGATGGCCTTGGCCTTTATATCAAGGGGATGCCTCTTTGAGGTCTTATGAGTTCGAGCATACCTATTTGAGGTCTTATGGGTTCGAGTATGCCTCTTTAAGGTCTTATAAGTTCAAGTATGCCTCTTTGAGGTCTTATAAATTCGACCCCTTGATGACTCGATGTGTTGATTGTCGATGATAGTTCCCGAGTAATCGGGGTGCATTTACATTCTGGACTTCGGGCCGTTTCTTGTTGAATAATAAGCATGAAGTTTCATATAATAGTAGACTTCTTTTGAGACACAAAGTATTTTGATATAATACTAGTGCATCTTTGAATAATTGATACATGCGTACATGTTTTGCTGTTGGGGGCTCGACTGCTCTACATGGACACAATTCATTTGACCATTTGGCCCATTACATAGTTTTCCTATCGAGGCTCTCTTGACTTGAATTGTTTTCTCTGAAAATGCAACACCTCCGAGGGTGATGCCCCCCAATATTCGAGGTTGATTGAAAAGAAGCCTTGATTACTTGTTGAATTTCCCTTAGGTAGCATATAAGTGTTGCCCCGTTAAAAACCTTGCTGGTAAAACCCATTTGGGATAAAACCCGATCTAAGGGAAAAAGAGTGCAACACATGCTTTAAAACCCAAGGTCTTCGAGTTGAGGGGTGCTCCGATGTCTTCAATCGAACATCTGCAAGGAGTTAATCTTGAATATAAATGAAAAACAGAAAATGGAGAAGGTCATACCTCAACAATAGTATCGTTTCAGTAGTGATATGCTCCAATTGTTTGGTAGTTGTTCTCCATCCATTGTGCTAAGCTTATAGGATCCTTTTCCAATGACTCCAAGGACTCGGTATGGTCCTTCCCAATTGGGACCTAGTTTCCCTTCATTTAAGTCTCGAGTATTGAGGGTGACTTTCCTTAGGACCAATTCCCCGACTCCGAAATGGCGAAGCTTTTCCCTTATGTTGTAATACCTCTTGATCCTTTGCTTTTGTGCGGCCATTCGAACTAGTGCAGCTTCACATTTTTCATCTAGTAATTGAGGCTAGTGTTCATGGCCTCGCGTTTGAATAATTGGTGGTATGCTGAAACCTGACGCTAGGTTCCCGGACCTCGACCGGAATCAATGCTTCGGACCCATATACCAAAGAAAACGGGGTTTCCCCCGTGCTCGACTTTGACGTCGGTCGATATGCCTATAGCACCTCGGGCAATACTTCTCTCCATTTTCCCTTCGCACCATCCAACCTTTTCTTCAAGTTTTGAATGATGGTTTTATTTGTGGACTCGGCCTGGTCATTTGCTCTTAAGTGATAGGGCGTTGATAGAATTCTTTTGATTTTATGGTCCTCGAGGAAATTTGTCACTTTGCTGCCGATGAACTGCTTCCCATTGTCACATACTATCTCGGTGAGTATCCCGAACCGGCATACATTATGGTCCCATATGAAGTCGATGACCTCTTTTTGTCTTATTTTTTCGAAGGTCTGTGCTTCTACCCATTTTGAAAAGTAGTCACTCATAAACAAAATAAATTTAGCTTTACCTGGCGTCGTTGGTAGGGGGCCTACGATGTCCATTCCCCATTTCATGAAAGACCATGGGGATATGATCGAATGGAGTTATTCACCAGGATGATGGATCATCGGTGCGAACCTTTGACATTTATCACACCTTTGAATGAACTCTTTGATATCTTTTTCCATGCTATCCCAATAATACCCTGCTCTGATCACCTTGCGAACCAAAGAATCGGCATCAGAGTGATTCCCACAAGTGCCTTTGTGGATTTCTCGTAGTACATAATCGATATCCCCCGGTCCCAAACATACTGCCAATGGTCCGTCAGAGGTTCTTTTATATAATGTCCCATTTTTGTCGAGTGAGAATCGAGCTGCTTTGGCTCGTAAGGCCCTTGACTCTTTTGGGTCCGAGGGTAGCTTCTCGTGCTTCAAGTATTCGACGTACTTATTCCTCCAATCCCATGTCAAACTTGTTGAATTTATTTCCGCATGGTCTTCTTCGACCACCGACCTCGACGGTTTGACGACAGTCCCCGGGACTGTCACGACCCAAATTCCCAACCTTAGGGCTTGTGATGGCGCCTAACACCACACTTGCTAGGCAAGACAATGTTAGAGTTCGCCTAATTATTTCCTTTAATTAACCATTTAAACAGGATAAAACAATTTTAAATTAATACTTAATCTAATGGCTTTAAATAATTAATTCACAATATATGATAATAAACAATTAACTAAACCGAGCCACGAACTAATTATATAGATGAATCCAAAAACTACCCCAGAGTCTGTTGTCACAAATCATGAACTACTAAAGAATATTACAAGTACTTGGCTGAAAGAAATAATGTAACTGTTCTGAATATAATAAAACAACTTTTATGAAAATAGGAGAAGACTCTCGCGATCTCCGAACGCCGGCAGATATACCTCGTGTCTCCGAATAAATGAATAGCTGCTCTAAATATCTCTACAGCTGGCCGGTACCTGGATGTGCACAAAAGAGTGCAGAGTGTAGTATCAGTACAATCGACCCATGTACTGAGTAAGTGCCGAGCCTAACCTCGACGAAGTAGTGACGAGGTTACGGCGGGACTTTAGCAATATATCCTGTGACAATAATATATAAAGCAAGAAGAAAATCTAAACAAATAATTAAGTACTGCAACAACAATAAAATAACTCAGCCACCTTTTCCCCGCCTCACCTATAACCAATTCTCACATAATTTCCAGGTTTCCAACATTAAACTTTAAATAAAAATAATGCCGAAAATATGAAGAATAGAAAAAATAAACATTTAAGCCTTTCAAATCTTTATTTTCTTTGAAATTCAGTAAAAATATAAATGTCCTCCCTTATTGCTCCTTGTTGCAGCGTACAACCCGCTCCCACCTGTCCACCCTTATTACTCCTCCCTAAATATATCACCCTTATTACTCCTGTTGCGGTGTGCAACCCGATCCCACCTGTCCACCGTTATCACTCCTTGTTGCGGCGTGCAACCCGATCTCACCAGACATTTCATATCAATTTATTCATAAATTTCACAATTTAGGCCCATCCTTTCACAATATTTTTGTCGCAACAATTATAAATAAGAAACTGTATTTTTCTCATAACTTCATCAATATCCTCTCAACCATGTAACCAACAGGAACATAAATATATATATATCTCGTAAAAACAATGCCAAACCGCTCAACCATTTTGTACTACAAGTGAACTAGCTAAAACAACCAATACTCTTTCCAAAATAGACACAACAATATTTAACACAAAATAACAAGTCCAAGTAGTCATAGAAACAATAATGAACATAGAACAATTAAGACAAGAATCAATTAAGTTGGGAACGAGAAAGGGATCATGTTTAACAGGCAATTTGGTGGTGCATAGATACTCGTCACCTCACCTATACACCACACACATGCATTTCACATAGCAAACAAGTGGGGATTCCTATTCCCTCAAGTCAAAGTTAGACCAAACACTTACCTCAATTTCGCAGGCCACTCACTGCTCAATTATCGCTTTTCCTTTTGAATTCACCTCTAACTTGCTCGAATCTAATCATAATTAACTCAATATCATCAATTGAAAAAATATGACTTTTCCTAAGTTTTCTTAAAAAAAAAGTGAAAACCCGACACTGGGCCCGCTTGGTCTAAACTCGGGATTCAAACCAAATTACGTTTACCCATTCACCCACGAACCCAAATATACTATTAGTTTTGAAATCTGTCCTTAATTCGATGTAAAAATTCAATTTTTACAAAATTCCCTAATTCTACCCAAACCCTCAAATTTTACCATGAAAATCCTTAGTTTTTGCTTTAAAAGCGATGAAAAACAGTAAGGAATTGAAAGAACAAAGTTTAGAATTGATTACCTATGACTTGGGGATGATAATTGTTGAAGAAAATTGCTCTTAGGGCTGTAAACCTCGAAAATATGGTGAAGAAGAAGGTTTGACCGCTTTTAAAAGAGTATTTATATTAGCTGAGCAACAGACCTATGCGTTCGCACTCAAGAGCATGCGTTCGCATAGGGTAAGGGAAACTGGGCAGTGCGTTCGTGTGGGGAGGGATGCGATCGCATAGAGTACTAGCCTCCGCTCCCCCAGGCCTGTTTTAATGATACGCGTTCGCACAGTAGGGAGTGCGTTCGCACATCTTGCCCAAATGAAGCTTCGTGATCGCACACTAAATGTTGCGTTCGCACAGTACACCAAAGGACCCCCCCCCCCCCGNAGCCCTCGGGGCTCTAAACAAAACATGCACGCAAGTTTAAAAACATCATACGGACTTGCTCGTGTGATCAAATCATGAAAATAACATGTAAAACAATGAATTAAACCTCAAAACTCATCATTTTCATCAAGAACACTTAAAATTCATAACTCTTCAACCGGATGTCCGAATCACGTCAAACGAACTCCATTTTTTACCAAATTACACAGTTAACCTTTTAATATCATAAAATATATGTACCGGGCGCCGGAACCAAAATATGGGCCCGATACCAATGATTTCAAATATTATTTCTTTTCTATAATTCATAAACATTTCCGCAAAATAATTTCTTTCAAAAATTGATTTCTAAGGCTTGGGACCTCGGCATTCATTTTCGGGTATACGCCCGAGTACCATATTTTACTGCAGACCTCCCGGGATCGTCGGAACACGGATGTGGATCCGTTTACTGAAAATTTTGACCAAAGTCAATTTTTATCAAATTTAAAATCTAGAAATCACTATTTCTCATTTTTTTTCACATAAAAGCTTTCCGATTTCACGCCCGGACTGTGCATGCAAATAGAGGTATTTAAAATTAGTCTATTTATGTATATTAAGCATGGAACAGAGTCTTGTATTGGTAAAAAAAAGAGTTTCACACGTAAGCCAGCTTTTGACAACTCAGCCAGTTATGTGGACACAGGAGAACGCGACAGCTAGATGTGATTCTTTGAAGAGGTACGGAACAAAGAGGCACGATTCAATAAACCTTCAAGCTTATCAGCCACGGAAAACTCAACCTGATCAAAACAGGGAAGAGACACGGTCAGAATGAATCTAGACAAAGCGAGCAGTTTCAAGAACCCACAATTGATTACTCGTACGTTATGTAACCGTACCCCAATTACTATTATCCTTTGTAAAGCCTCATTAATATCATAATTAGTCATTAATGGGAAACCATAGCAAGAGTTGTACGTTATATCAAGGAATATCCTATATAAGGGAGGGGAATACAACTTGTAAAGGCATCTGATTCTCGAATACAATCTACTTTGCTTTTCTATATTTCTGCAATATTGTCTATTATTAATTTGTCTCTATTTCCTTGATTATCAGTAACCCGTGTTCATCCTAGAAATAACTTTAATCAAAAAAATCTAATTCTTTGGTTAAACAAATTAGTTCTGTTACCGGGAAGCTGATAATCTTTGTTTGCTTTTCAAGTGATATCCTCTGAACTATGTCGAACTCCAACGGCAACAACCAGCAAAGGAATGGAACCCCAGTTTCATTGCCTTCAGGAGCCCCACGTGGTTCGAGGGAACAATCCCCAGAAAGATCCAATAACAACAATTGTGATAATGATCAAACGGTGGAACAAGATCGAGTAAAGCAAATGATAGCAGATTATGTGAGCCAAGCTTTGCAATAATTTGCTAGGGGATTACCGGCAGCGTTACCTGAACCACCAACACCACCCCCAATAATACCATCACCATGGAAAATCCTAAATCTGGGTTGGCAAACTCAGGAAGGGGAGATACTCCTAATGAATCTCTCGAAGCAAGACCAGGTATATCTAATAACTCAGAATTACAAATTTACTGCTAACCATGCAGAAACAGATGAAGGAGCAGAACGATCGCATCGAACAAATTCCTGGAGTACCGCCTATTATCAAAGGCATTGATGTTGATAGGTATTCTCAACAACCTTGGAAGCCAAGTGCGGCACCTTTGCCTATACCCAAGAAGTTTAAAATGCCTAACGTTCCCAAATATGATAGAACAACTGACCCACGTGATCATGTGACTGCTTTCACTACTGGAGTAAAAGGCAACGACTTAACAAAACAAGAGATTGAATCAGTCCTTGTCAAAAAATTTGGGGAAACACTTACCAAAGGAGCCCTAACTTGGTATTCTTTTCTCCCTGAAAATTCTATTGAATCTTTTGTTGAGCTTGTAGATTCATTTATAAAAGCACACTCTGGTAGCACAAAAAGTTGAGAAAATAATGGAAGACATATTCAAAATAAAACAAGGAGACACGGAACTACTCCGTGAGTTTGTAGACAGGTTTCAACGAGAAGAATGAAATTACCCAGGGTACCTGATAATTGGGCAGCCATGGCATTTGCAAGCCACCTAAACGATAAGAGCTCAGAAGCCACGAGACGACTTAAGGTAAATATAAGAGAATTCCCCGCTACAACATGGAACGATGTATATAACCGGTATAGTACTAAACTCAGAATAGAGGAAGTTATCATTGATCATTCAAGAGATGAAGATCATTCCAGATCCAGACGTCCTGAATCAGACAGAAGATCAGGTAAAAATAGGTACGATCCTTACCTAGGACCCTCGGGGCGTGATATTCGTCCCAGGTTAAAAAACACTAGGTCAGACTATAGACCACTAGGAAGAGACGTAGTCTCATCCTCATCTAGATCCAGAAAAGATCAAGATGAGCGACCTAGAGGTAATACCAGGATTGGGGATCATACCTTTAAATGTCCCAAAGAGATGCGATCAAATCGAAATAGAAGGAACCCAGATCACTGGTGTGAATTCCATAATGATCATGGGCGCAAGACTGCGAATTGCTGATTTTTACAAGGAGAAGTAGAAAATTTATTGAAACAGGGAGTGATAAAGTTAAACAGGCATATATAAGGAACATGCAAGAGCTCCCAAACACTCCTTCTCCAAAACGAACCGTCAACGTGATACACGGAGGTGAAGAAGTAAACAGAGTGGTCTACAAAACAACCACAAAGTTCACAATTACACATGAAAAATGGGTTCGTGAAAATATAGAAGAGGACTATATAACCTTTGATGATGCAGATATCGGTGGACGCTTCCTCACAACGATGCTCTGGTAATATCTTTACTTATTCATGACACTAACGTAAAAAGAGTGTTGATTGATCCAGGCAGTTCAGTCAATATCATTTTGCTAAGAGTCGTGGAAGAAATGCTACTGGGGAATCAAGTAATCCCAAAAGCACGAGCCATATCAGGGTTTGATAACTCTACGGTTATAACAAAAGGAGAAATTGAGCTTAGCACTTATGCTGAGGGGGTGATCAAAAGTACCAGGTTCCAAGTCATCGATACTGACATGGCTTATAACGTAATCGTGGGAAGGCCATGGATCCACGACATGAAAGCAATACCCTCCACCTTGTGTCAGGTAATTAAATTCCCCTATGAATGGAGGATTTAGCAAATTAGAGGCGATCAGCAAACCGCAAGAAATATAAACTCTGTGGTACACTACAACAAGAAAATAGAGGTGGAAGAATGACGAGATAGGGGAATCTCCCAAGCGTGTAACACCGCCCAAACAGGCATGGAAGAAATTACCACCCAAATAGGTACATAAGGTATTATTGTTGAAACAGGTACGAAAGAAAATACTTACGAGAAGGTGAATCAAGTTACCACGAAAGGTGCATTAGACCACACGGATGCAGATTCCAGACCAGACGTCATTCATGAACCGGAGGAAGACGAGCACATCAAAACAACTACGGAAGAGCTAGAAGATGTTCCATTGTCTGAACAAGAGCCTGAGCAGAAAGTGTATATAGGCACGAGGCTGGGCTGGTCGAAGAGGTAAGTTAATTGATTATTTAAAGGCTAACGCAGACTGCTTTGTGTGGTCCCACTCAGATATGACAGGCATCCCACTAGAAGTGATGACTCATAAACTAAATTAAGATCTATCATTCGTACCTGTTAAGCAGAAGAAAAGAAAGCAAGGACCATTCAAGAACCAAGTGATTGACGAAGAGGGACAGAAAATCTTGAAGATTGGTTCGATAAGAGAGGTAACATACCCTAACTGGCTAGAAAACACCGTGGTAGTACCTAAAAAGAATGGCAAATGGAGAGTATACATAGATTATACCGACTTAAATAAAGCATGCCCCAAAGATTCATTCCCATTGCCACATCTAGATCAAATGATTGATGCCACAGCAGGTCATGAATTATTAAGATTTTTAGATGCATATTCTGGTTATAATCAGATTAAAATGGATCCCTCAGATGAGGAAAAAAATTCCTTCATTACAAACAGGGGGATTTACTATTATAAAGTTATGCCTTTTGGCTTGAAAAATGCTGGATCCACCTATCAAAGGTTAGTGACTAAAATGTTCCAAGTACATCTTGGAAAGACGATGGAAGTGTATATTGATGATATGTTGGTAAAATCAACACAAGCAGAAGACCATTTCCAGCATCTCTCTACTACTTTTGATATTTTACGCAGGTATAATATGAAGCTAAATCCAGAAAAATGCGCTTTTGGAGTGCAATCAGGTAAATTTTTGGGTTTCCTTGTATCGAACAGAGGAATAGAGGTAAATCCCGCTCAAATTAAAGCTATAGAAGAAATACCTGATATTTTAACAAATAAAAAAGAAGTTCAAAGACTAACAGGGAGAATAGCAGCTTTGGGAAGATTTATTTCTAAGTCTTCCGAAAAAAGTTTTAAATTCTTCTCAGTTCTCAAAAAGCAGAATCGGTTCGAATGGACTGAAGAATGTCAGCAAGCCCTCAAGAATCTGAAGATTTATCTATCGAAACCACTGCTGCTTTTAAAACCAAAGGAAGGGGAAATATTGTACATCTACCTGGTTGTTCCAGAAATTGCTATAAGTGCAGTACTGGTAAGAGAAGAAAAAGGTAAGCAATCACCTATCTATTATGTAAGTAAAACTTTGCTAGATGCTGAGACTAGATATCCACATCTGGAAAGTTGGCCTTAGCTTTAATAATGGCATCTAAAAAATTACGACCATATTTTCAACGCCACCCAATCACCATTGTGACTTCATATCCTTTAAGAAATATTCTGCATAAACAGGAATTGTCAGGAAGATTAGCCAAGTGGGCCATAGAATTAAGTGAGNGGAGTTACAATTTTTAACGGTGCTAATCCGGGCCTATGGACCCTATTCACCGATGGCTCTTTAAATATAAAAGGTGTTGGCTTAGGCATAGTCTTAATATCACCCACGGGTGAAAAGACATGGCAAGCTATCAAGTGTTATCCTATAACTAACAATGAAGCATAGTACGAAGCTGTTATTGCAGGGCTTGAACTCGCCCGGGAGCTCTCAATGAGCAAATTGTGATCAACAGCGACTCCCAAATGGTAGTAAATCAGATACAAGGGACTTACATTGCTCGAGAGACTCGATGTAAGTGCAGTACTGGTAAGAGAAGAAAAAGGTAAGCAATCACCTATCTAATATGTAAGTAAAACTTTGCTAGATGCTGAGACTAGATATCCACATATCAAAAAGTTGGCCTTAGCTTTAATAATGGCATCTAGAAAATTACGACCATATTTTCAATGTCACACAATCACCGTTGTGACTTCATATCCTTTACAAAAATATTCTGCATAAACAGGAATTGTCAGGAAGATTAGCCAAGTGGACCATAGAATTAAGTGAGCATGAAATAATCTATCAGCCTATGACTGCAATTAAGTCTCAAATACTAGCTGATTCTGTTGCTGACTTTAGTAATAGCATTGTCCCTGAAGTAGAAAAAGAGTTACGACTTTTTAACGGTGCTAATCCGGGCCTATGGACCCTATTCACCGATGGCTCTTCAAATATAAAAGCTGCCGGCTTAGGCATAGTCTTAATATTACATGGCAAGCTATCAAGTGTTATCCTATAACTAACAATGAAGTAGAGTACGAAGCTGTTATTGCAGGGCTTGAACTCGCACCGGAGCTCTCAATCGAGAAAATTGTGATCAACAGCGACTCCCAACTGGTAGTAAATGAGATACAAGGGACTTACATCGCTCGAGTGACCCGAATGCAACAGTATCTTGAAAAAGCACGAGAGCTCGTGAGATAATTCAAAACATGGAAGGTAATGCAAATACCTAGAGAGGAAAATGCAGAAGTAGATGCATTAGCTAACCTCACAGCAGTCACGGAAGTAACAAACAAAGACAATGCAATTATCGTCCAACTATTTCATTCAATGATCGACCAGGACAGGAATGAGTTAACTTTCAATAACTTAACCTGGGACTGGAGAAACGAAATTCTTAATTTTTTGCAGAATGGCACCGTACCTGAAGACAGGAAAGCAACTCAAGCACTTCGCCGCAAAGCTGCACGGTACTTCCTTATTCGTAACTCGCTTTATCGCAAGATGTTCGGAGGACCCCTAGCTAAATGTCTCGGACCTAACCAAACAAAATTTGTGATAAAAGAAGTCCACGAAGGACATTGTGGAAATCACTCAGGGGTGAGATCCTTAGTGAAAACCCTAACCAGAGCTGGATACTATTGGCCTAAGATGGAAGAAGAAGCCGAGAACTTCGTATCCAAATGCGACAGGTGCCAAAGGTTTGCTTATAACATGCATCGACCTGCGAAATTATTGCATCCAATAATATCCCCATGGCCTTTCATGAAATGGGGTATGGACATA
>ML370788.1:0-10969 GCA_005239525.1 Nicotiana knightiana
GGCGAGCCAATCCATATTTCGGAGGAGGATGCAGAAAGACTATGGATACAGGCGGCTGGCGGTTCAAAATATGGGAAGGTGTAAGGGCTTCCTAATAAGAAGTTCCACCGCTATCACTGTGGAATGCAAGGAATAGGAACTTCCTCACAAGCCGAGCAACTTGATGGGGAGAGCCTCTCCACTATGCGGGAGACTGTGACAAAGCTCACAAGCGAGCTAGAAGCATCCAAGGAACGAGAAAGGCTTAGAGATGCTCAGTACGTTAGCATGCAAGCTCAGTACCAAGGCATGCAAGCTCAGTACGAAGGTATGCAAGCTCAGCTTAAATCTCTCCTAGCTTCTGGAGCTTTTCAGATTCCCCGATCTCGCGAGCCATCGCTAGAGGCTCAACTTGAACGTGAGCGTTCCTTCCGTCCTCCCCGTGTTAGTTCCTCCCGTCCTCCCCGTGATCGTTCTTCTCGTCCACCACGAAATGACCCTTCTCATTACCGTCTTGATAATGAAGATTCATCAGACGGTGATGATAATGATATAGAATGAAACAGTCATTGAGTACTTTTATATACTTTGAACTAGACAATAGAACTTTGGTCCGTTTTGGAATGGGCTTGTAATAAGTGTTAACTTAGTTTTGTTAGTTAAATGTGTTAGTTCTATTGAACTTTATACGTTGTTGGTTTTAATGTTGGTTTTAATGTTGGTGTTGTTGTGTTGTTAGTTCATATTGTTGCTGTGTTAGTATTGTTGTTGTTGTTGTGTTAGTATTGTTGTTGTTGTTGTAATAGGATTTGGTATGCTGGCAGGTGGTGTGACTGCCAAAATAAAACCCAGAAAAGCTACCAAAGTTGATCGCTATTAAACCCAGATTTCCAGAATAGCGACCAAAGGTGGTCGCTAACTAACCCAGATTTCCAGAATAGCGACCAACATTGGTCGCTATGTTATTAAAAAAAATATTTTTTCTGGAAATTAGCGACCAATTGTGGTCGCTTTGGTTTAAAACAAATTAAATAAATTAGTAAAAAAATTATTTTTTCTGGAAATTAACGACCAATTGTGGTCGCTTCTGTTTAAAATAAATTAAATAAATTAATAAAAAAGCGACCAACTATGGTCGCTATTTTTCAGATTTTAAATATTATATTTTATTTACAGACCAAAGTTGATCGCTATATTTTTATAATAATAAATAAATAAATAACGTAATTTAAAAATAGAGACCAAATTTGGTCGCTAAATTTATATTATTAAAATAATATAGCGACCAAAGTTGGTCTCTTTTTTTGATACCCGGAATATTTGGTCAATTTAACATAGAGACCAAAGTTGGTCGCTAATTAGCGACCAACTTTGGTCTCTATGNTTAAAAAAAATATTTTTTCTGGAAATTAGCGACCAATTGTGGTCGCTTTGGTTTAAAACAAGTTAAATAAATTAGTAAAAAAATTATTTTTTCTGAAAATTAACGACCAATTGTGGTCGCTTCTGTTTAAAATAAATTAAATAAATTAATAAAAAAGCGACCAACTATGGTCGCTATTTTTCAGATTTTAAATATTATATTTTATTTACAGACCAAAGTTGATCGCTATATTTTTATAATAATAAATAAATAAATAACGTAATTTAAAAATAGAGACCAAATTTGGTCGCTAAATTTATATTATTAAAATAATATAGCGACAAAAGTTGGTCTCTTTTTTTTATACCCGGAATATTTGGTCAATTTAGCATAGAGACCAAAGTTGGTCTCTAATTAGCGACCAACTTTGGTCTCTATAGTAAAGGGACCAACAAAATAGCGACCAAGCCTGTTTGGACGCATTTTGGTTGTTTTTCACTGTTTAGGGACCAATTTTGATCGCTTTTTGTGGTTGTTTTTTCCCGAATTTTTAGTAGTGTAAGTTAGCCGATTGTTAACTAAATTTAATTCGCGCTACATGTTCGGAAAATAGATAAACATCAAAGAAAGCAAGCAAACACATATATCTACTACTTTACTATAATTTACGTTTTTGATACATTCAAGAACGGAAAGTACGAAGCCGAGATTCGATGAGGGGTTTCATCTTCGAGTGTTGTCTTCCTAAAGTGATTTCATATGATAATGCCTTGCAAATAAGAGAAATATAATTTGTTAGTGAGATAATATAAAGTAAAAATAAATCAAATATTACATCTTTTGAAATGATCTTTTATTTGATAATATATCGGAAGTTTGTTTTTGAAGTGCTTTTGGAAAAGGTTTTTGAAAAATAGTTTTAAAATATTATAGAAGGCTCACATATATATTTTTTGATTCCGGCTAGATATGAGAATGGGAACCGCCTTGGTGGCCTCCACAGTGGCTGGTCGTGTCTCCGTCCAAAGGCTTTTTGGCTCGTCGCATTTTCGTCTTTTCTTTTTTGATGTTTATCATCATCGCCTCATTATTTGGTCTCCGTCCAAAGGCTTTTTGGCTCGTCGCATTTTCGTCTTTTCTTTTCCGATGTTTATCATCGTCGCCTCATTATTTGGGGTCAGGTCCGTCCTGGCCTCAAAAAAATTATTCTCATCGGCCCTTCCTTGTCAGTGTAGCATTGTGTTTATTTAACAACCGTTTATCCAAACAACGTAATCAAACAGCCAAACTAAATCAGCAATGATCGTGGACTAAAATCCAACCGGTGGCACACTTTAGCAGCTGCAAGGAATAAAACTTCCCGCACAAATAGAAGCAGTAAAGCGACAAAGAGCATCGTCTAAAGGAATTTCCAAGATGGTGTTGGTCGATATATTAATATTTTTCGAAGCAATGAGCGGCAGCCAGAAACAGCATACAACGGAGTATCACAAGAATGGAGACATCAGTAATTTTATCACTAGACATTATTATAGATGAGCACACAAAATAAATCTCATGAGAACAAGTGTATTAGGTCAAACGCAACAAATAACAGAAAAAATGGAGAGTCGTCGGAAGTCGTGGGGTCACCGGAAAATTAATTCCAGCCAGATTCCGGTTAATCGGGTGTCCAAATTTTATTGTTTGCTCCTTTTCTTTATTTTTTCCAGATCTGGAAACCAAAATATGCATAAAGAAGAAATCTGATCGCTTGCCAGAAAAACGTTTGAGTAATTACCAAGCTGAATTTTGAGAATTTGGGTATTGTAAGAAGGACTTATGTATACGGCTAAAATCGAAGAACCCGATTTCGTGGCCACTTCGATGAAGATGAAGGGTCGAAGGCCCGAGCTCGGCATCGAGGGGCACATCGAGGGTCCTTGACCTCGAGGCAGCACAAACCAAGAGTCAACATGAAAAAGTGGGGAACCCGCAAGGGGTAAGTGGTTAAAGTTGACAAAGTACACAAGATGGTACATGCCCGTATCGTGGCATTAAATTGTTATACCAACCATTTCTCTTTACATTAAATAGCTGTATCAGCTATATTTCTTTGTAATGATGACACATGTACTATGTTGGGATTCCCCTTCTTATACAAAGGAGACCCTTGTCACTTTATAACATATATGATATTCAACACAAGAACAAGAACATTCTCTGCTATCTAACAAAAACATTCTCAACAATTGTCACATTAAATTATTGCTTCTCATTTATTATGTTCTTGAGTCATTCTTCATTCATTGCTTATTATTAATCATAAATAGGCCAACCTTAATGATGTTTTAGACTTCAATACCACACAAGAAGATAGGTTACTTTGCGTGGTACCCAATTTTCGAGTGCTGTCTCAGTAGAAGAATCTGGTTCTTCTTGGTGTTCCAACTACTACTGTTGCGGAATAATAAGAAGCAGTAAACTAAAAACACAGAGATTTTTACGTGGAAAACACTTGGCTCAAAAGGTGAAAAAACCACAACCTACTCAGTAGGATTTGCTCAACTCTTCACTAAAAACTCTGAGTCAAACGTACTTACAAAATAAACTCTTTTGTAATCCTAGGACTAACTTTAATCCCTTTGTAGTAACTAGCCCCTAGCTAATTTCTACACACCTCAAGTTAACCCTAACTTGAACAATATGTACCTATTACAATTGCTTCTATGAAAGCCGAAAGATATAATATTAAAAACTCCTACTGCAATCAACTAGACTCAATAATCAATCTGATGAAACTGGTTCTTCTAGTTGAACTGTAGCCTTTGCATTGCACAATGATTCTGCTAGCAAAAATAACTCTGAGAATTTTGCTTTCAGACTTTGATTCACTTGAGCTTTGTGCGTATTGAATTCCAGCAGAAATACATCAAGTATTTATAGAGTCAGTCGTTGAGCTTGTCTTCCAATTCTAGTTCAACTCTACCTGGGTGCTGAAATCGACTTCAATTAATCAGATCAGTTTGTAACTTTTTCGCATTAGGAGACGATCTCTTGGTTCATTGATATTTCATATTCAAAACATCTCCTAAGCATATACGGTTCATGTGCCAGCTAGTTAGTTCAAGTTGTGTGCTCTGATGGACCTAATTCAACTGGTCAGCCTTTTGTCAATCTTCAAAACTATGCAGTGACATGGGTCAACAAATTCCCCCTTTTTGATGATGACAAACTCTATGCTTAATCCTGTATACACTTCAAAGAACTTTGTATTGTTTTAAGCCTTAATCATAGAGAATCCAGGTTCATTAGGTTATAAATATCACTTTAAACTTTAAAAATATTTTTGAAAAAAGTCATCACAATCCTATCTTTCCCCTTTTGGCATCATCGAAAAGTTTGCAAAATGATATACTTACCAGCTTTATTAATTATTACTCATGGCCATTGAGGCAACTGCAGGTGCAAAACATGACTAATCAACACAAGAAACCAATAAATGTTAGCTAACTCAGAAATTGAGACAAGTCAATAACTAAAAGGAAAATTCATCGATAAGTAACGATAATCAACCACCATACAACAAAGCAAAAACAAACCAACCATGAGCAAAAACAAAAAAAAGAATAAAAAGAACTGAAACTGAGAACTGGTCTTAAGATGGGTTATGGAAGCTCTGAGAATCCTAAGGATGGGAAGGTGCAGTGGAGGTTGTGTTCTTGGATTGTAGGAGAGACAACATCTGCTGAAGAACACCCTCGTTCTTTTCTTTCTCCTTTGCTAATTCAGCTCTAAGAGCATCCCGCTCTTCTTCAACCTCAATCACACGAGACTTCAAACGAAGGATCTCCATATCCTTAATTTCGTTTTCTTGCACCAAAGTTCTAAATTTGGTGTTGACCGGTTGCTTCCTAGATGAACCAGGTTCATCCACAGGAATATTGACATTGTAGTCTCATGTAAGCAAAGTTTCCTTCCTAAAATAATCTTTGGTCGTAGCCATTTCAGCCTTCCTTACTGGAACCCCAAAAGTGCAAGCACTGCTGTCAGAATGAAGCCATAAGGAATTGCGTGTGCTTTGGTTCCGTTCACCACTCTGTCAAAGAGTTAGATGATAAAACCTAGCCAATTAATTTGCTTTCCCCTGTACAAGTATTCCATCAAAGTAAGATCCATATAAATTTCCATGTGCCTTCTTTCTTGTCTAGGCAGTAGGAACTTGATGACGAACTCAAACAGTAGCTTGTGCTCGGGCTTTATCTCACTCTTGTAAACCGGCCTGGGTTCAATCTCCTTCTCACTATCACTAAAGAACCTGGTGATGTCGATTGCTGAGGCCATCCCATCTAGACAAGGCCATCTCTGCCTTGTATACTCCTCATAGCCCTCAGCCGGTATGTTAAGAATAACGCCCAGTTCTTTAAAATCAAAGGAAACCTCAATTCCTTTGACCATAGATGTGACCCTGCTTTCCTTGACACTCGCATTCCCCATAAACCCTACCAACTCAGCTCTTGCCAGCCTGCCTTCCATGCGAAGGACCAGGTCCTTCCAGCCTTGCACCTCCAGAGTTTCCATTTAGATATTGCATATCAGGCTCCTCTAAATCCTTCACCAGCTTACCCTTTAGTATTGTTATTTTTCCAAACATGGTAACTCTGTTAGTCACCACTCCAATTTCCTTCTCCTCCTCTCCACTCCAGTCTACATCATCATCATAAACAACTTTCACTCTCTTTGGCTTGGCCCTGGTCTTCTTAACAAATCTTGTTGGTGCGACAGACATCCTAGCTGACTTCTTTGAAGAAGCCTTAGACTTTGTGGGTTTTGGTGTCTCAGCCACGCCTGGAGCAACTTGCTCCTCCTGTTAGACCAGGTCCAACCCAGTCTCTTCAATCTCAATAGCCTCAACAGGCTCTCCAACTTATGCTTTTCCTTTTGCTGCCCTCTTCTTCTTGCTCCCCTTCAGAGCCTTTTCTAATTTCTCTTCTTCTTCTCTCAGAGTGCTACGAGTAGCTCTAACTTTTGGAGCAGAAATATCAGCAACTTCAGAAATTTTCCTTTTCTTTGAAGGAACTGGGTGAGTTGCCTTCTTGGGTTTCTGACTCCTTCTTCTCTTGGGGTTATAAGACTCCCCTAGTTTTTTTAACCTTTCAGCCAATGTTTCTTCCCCCGGTGAACCAGGTTCATCTGTACCTTTCTTCAAACTTGCAAGACCTGCTGCAGCTTCCTCAACTATGCTTCCCCCTAAATCAGTGACTTTTTCTCCCATGATTTCAGGAATGGGACCACAGATAACCAACGTGGCACCATCCTCCCTAGATCCCCTCACATCTTCTTCTCCCTCTCTCTCAGGAATTCTTTCTTTTCCCCCACCTTTCTTCCTTCTAGGTATTTCGACATCAATAACAGACCCTACCAACACGAATCTTTTATCAGCAGAAGTAAGTTCGGAATCGATTTCAAGATTACCTTTTTCAGAACTGGTTGAACCAGGTGCTTCTTCCTCATTAGCTGATTTAAATGATTCGCTGGATGAATCTGACTTAGTACTTTTGTCTGTTTTAATAAGGTCCTCCAAGAATTTTTCCCTAGCCTAGAAGCAACAGATTTCCGGGTAAGAACTTTAACACGACGATTCTTGGGGGCAGGAGTAGGGTTTGGAATGGGTTCAAGAATGGGTGTGTTTTTAGGGGATGATGGAATTTCTGGTGATTCGGAGCTGTAAATAGATGGAGAATTGGAGACAGATTCAGAATGTCCACCATCGTAATCATGATTTGGTGAGGAATTAGACGAAGAAGCTGGTGGAGGTGAGACATTTTTATGCTTTGTTAGGAGAAAAGGACAAGTTGCAAGTTTTGTGTTGTGTCGTGTGAGTTAAACTTGGTTTGAGGGTAGCTTTATGAAGAGAGGAGTAATGATTTCCTTTTATAAGATATGGCCATTAATTTTATAACGGATAAAAATTTATTCAAGTGGAAGTCTAATAGTTGTAGGAGTGTCATTGATTTGACGGTTAAGGGTTCCCTATTTCTAGGCTAATTGAGTGTTGATGTGACTCCTTGGAACGGGTTCATTTATGGATTAGTACAAGACTTAGGAATGAACCAAATATAGATAGAATCCTGCTCATGTGTGACTGTAATTGAATTACTATATGGAGAAGAGTACGTACCTTATCAGTCAGATGAATCAGCATAGATGAACCAGGTTCATCCTGTTAGAAATCTTTAAATTGCCTTAATTTACAAAGATAGATAAATATTATTAGTATCCAGGGAATCATATTAATACATGGCACAAGATTATGGCAATAAAGACATGATGCTGAGAAATTATTAATCTGATTAAGTACCTAATTAAAATTTTCTAGCCAAAAAAAAAATTCATTTATAAAAATATATAATTTTTTTCAATCAGGTGATCTTAATCATCCCTAATTCCAACTTGTTTCTCTCAAAATGCTCCCTACTAAGTGCTTTAGTGAATATATCAGCAATTTGATGATCAGTAGCACAAAATTCGATTGAGATCATTCCTTTTTCATAGTTATCCCTTAGGAAATGGTGTCTAACATCTATGTGCTTAGTCCTTNCTGTTTGATCCATAACAATTGGGCACAACATGAGGCCGCAGCCACATATTCAGCCTCAACAGTAGACAAGGCTACTGAATTATATTTCTTGGTAGCCCAAGACATAAGGCATGAACCCAAAAAGTGAGCCATACCTGAATTATTTTTCCTGTCAACCAGTAATCTTGCATAATCAGCATATCCTACAAGGTCGAAATTACTATCTTTAGGATACCAAAGGCATAAATCAGTGGTACCTTTCAGGTATCTCAAAATTCTCTTTACTTCAATGAGGTGGGACTCCTTTGGATTTGCCTGAAACCTAGCACACAATCCCACGTTGAACACAATATCAGGTCTGCTGGCAGTGAGATACAATAGAGACCCAATCATCCCTCTATATAGCTTCTGATCAACAGATGAACCAGGTTCATCCACATCTAGTTTTGTAGGGCTATGGGAGTGTCTATTTCTTTTGAGTCTTCCATTTAAACTTCTTGAGCAATTCTTTCACATACTTTTGTTGGTGGATCATTGTTCCATTTGGGTTTTGCTTAATTTGCAAGCCTAAGAAAAAGTTTAGCTCACCCATCATACTCATCTCAAACTCACTTCCCATTAGCATAGCAAATTCCTTGCTCAATTTTTCAGAAGTCACCCCAAATATAATATCATCCACATATATTTGCACAACCAGGAGATCCTTACCCTTTTCCCTTAAGAACAAGGTACTATCAATTTTGCCTCATTTGTACCCATGTTCTAGCAGGAATTTTGATAATCGTTCGTACCAAGCTCTTGGTGTCTGTTTGACACCATATAGAGCCTTGTCGAGTTTGTATACATCAGGTGACTCCTTGCTTTCAAAACCTGGAGGCTTCTTGATAAATACATCTTCCTTCAGATAGCCATTTAGAAAGGCACTCTTAACATCCATCTGATGAAGAGTGAATTCCATGTGTGCAGCAAATGCTATAAGAAGTCTGATTGCCTCTAGTCTTGCCACAGGGGCAAAGGTCTCATCATAGTCAATTCCTTCTTCTTGACTATATCCTTGAACAACTAATCTTGCCTTATTACTTGTAATAGTTATATCCTCATCGAGCTTGTTCCTGAAGACCAACTTGGTGCCAATTACTGATCTGTCTAGTGGCCTGGGTACCAAGTTCCATACTTGACTTTTTTCAAACTGATTCAGCTCTTCTTGCATGGAATTTACCCAGTCAACATCTTGTAGGGCTTCCCAAATGTTCTTTGGTTCGATCATGGATAGAAAGGAATCAATTGCACACAGATTTTTCAAGGATGATCTTGTTTTGATTCCGGATGCCGAATCTGTTATGATGTTCTCAAGAGGGTGAGAACTCTGATATCTGTGTGGCTTATGTACCAGCTGTTCATTCCTAGATGATTCCATGGTGTCTTGTTGCTGTAGAGCAGGATCAGGGTAGTTGAACCTGGTCCATCACCTGTTCCACCTTTCATGCTTGCTTCAGTGTCATCACTGCTTCTTACCAGTCCAAGCTCCTCATCTTCAGGTTCCTGTCTCTCAGCAAGAATGTTAGTTTCATCAAAGACAACATGTATACTTTCTTCTACACACATAGTTCTTTTATTATACACTTTATAAGCTTTACTATGTGATGAATATCCCAAGAATACTCCCTCATCACTTCTGGGGTCAAATTTTCCTAGGGAATCTTTGCCATTATTATGTACAAAACACTTGCATCCAAAAGCCCTAAAGTGGGATATGTTGGGCTTTCTCCCTTTAAGTAATTCATAGGGAGTTTTCTCTACCAGAGGTCTGGTCATGCATCTATTGATTATGTAACAAGCAGTATTTATTGCTTCTGCCCAGAAGCTGTGAGGTAGTTTGCTAGATAGGAGCATGGTTCTTGCCATGTATTCAAGAGTTCTGTTTTTCCTTTCAACAACCCCATTTTGCTGTGGGGTTCTAGGAGCAGAAAAGTTATGATTAACACCATGTTCATCACAGAACTCAGCAAACTTAGCATTCTCAAATTCAGTACCATGGTCAGATCTTATTGATGCTAGTTGATGTCCTAATTGATTTTGAGTTTTCTTGACAAATGAGGTGAACATATCAAATGCTTCATCCTTAGATGCCAGGAATAAGGTCCAAGTGAACCTTGAATAATCATCAACTAGCACCATCACATATCTCTTACCACCTCTACTCAGAGTTCTCATAGGACCACATAGATCCATATGAACCAGTTCCAACGTCCTGGTGGTACTGACTATTTTCTTACTTTTGAAAGAGGACCTTACCTGCTTCCCCCTGGCACATGCCTCACAAACTTTGTCCTCCTTGAACTTAATGTTAGGAAGTCCTACCACTAAGTCCTTAGAGACTAGTTTGTTAAGCTGAGTTAGACTCGCATGACCAAGTCGTTTGTGCCACAGGAGGGGATCACTGTCCAACACACTTAGGCAAGTGAGTTCATTTTCAGACAGTGTGGACAAGTCTATGACATAGATGTTATTCATTCTTTTTCTCTGCAAAACAATCTTTTCAATAAGCAGGTTAATCACAAAACATTTTGTGGAAGTAAAAGCAACCAGGTTACCTTTGTCACATAGTTGTGATACATTGATCAGGCTATATTTCAAGAAATCTATTAGATACACATGTTCAATGGATCATGTATCATCCTTACCTACCTTACCAACCCCAATTATTTCACCTTTCTTTCCGTTTCCAAAGGAGACATTTCCTCCTTTGAGACTTTCAAGTGAAAGGAACTGTTCCATGTTNGCTCTTTTGTAGTACACTGATATTTGTAGTGCCCAGTCTTACCACAATGGGTGCAGATTTTATTCTCAGGAAGAGTGAGATACTTGTTTTTGGGATCCCACTTGGGCAATTGACTTCCAAAGCCAATCCCTCTCCTGTTGCTACTATGATTCTCTTGAAGCCATATCAGGGCGTCAGAGGATTTATTCGATTACAGGTTCGATCTAATTCATGTTTGACTTTGCCAAGTTCTTCATTAAGAGTTCTTATTTGTTCATCCTTGGCATACATCTTATCTTTTAATTTT
>ML370788.1:12157-63943 GCA_005239525.1 Nicotiana knightiana
ACTCAACCTGGGTGAACCAATTCGAACCAAACTCAACTTCCTTTCTTTTGTTACTTTCATTGCTGAATTCGACTTCAATTAGTCAGATAAGTTCGCAACCTTTTCGCATTAGGAGACGATCTCTTGGTTCATTGATATTTCATAAGTGTATACGGTTCATGTGCCAGCTAGTTAGTTCAAGCTGTGTGCTCGGATGAGCCTGGTTGAACTGGTCAGCCTTTTGTCAATCTTCAAAACTATGCAGTGAAATGGATCAACACTTAAGGCATTCAATATTGTTATACCGTTACTGATATCCCCTAATCAAGCTTCTCGAGCTCGACCTCGAGGCCTACCAGACCACCCTCGAGACCGGCCTCTTCGATACCTGATTTGCGCAATCTAGTTCTTTTCGCACTTATTTCATTTTTCTCGCTTCATACCCAGAATCTACTTTCTAAACAACCGGTATTAAAATAGATCACATATTTCTAGAACCACATAATCAAATATAATTGTAATTACTATTTTCAAGGTAAAAAGTTTGGCGCCCACCATGGGGCTAAGAATAATAGTAATCGTTTTAGTGCTGGTTTTCTAAAAACACAAGTTATTCTTCACATTTTTTCTTGTCCAAGAATCTTCAATTTCAGGTCAGAAAATGTCTAACTTGGTAAACTCACACGAAAATAACGGTCCTGAGGACCACGGAGAGAATGGCGCAGCTGCTGCAGTTGCCGAGGCGCCACCGCAAAACCCTGAAGGGGCACCAATGCAAATTCCTATTGATGAAGGCTCGCGCAATGACCAACATGTCGATGTGAGCTCTCATACAGACGGGAGCATTCGTGAAGGAGACCAGTGTGAAGCACAGGGAACCCCTGCTCAAAGGGAAAGGGAAGTTAGCCTTCATGTTATTTTTGAAATGTTGCAGGCACAACAAGTGGCTATTGCTCAGTTACAAAGCCATCACAGAATCCAGAGCACAACACCACCAAAAACGGCTCCCCGAGTCTAACAAGCACCGGAAAGATCGAGCGATAATGGGTCGGCATCCGACCCCACCATTATCAAAATGCTCGAAGACCTCGCTAAAAGGATTGAATCAGGCGAGAAGAAGATAGAGGCTAACGACAAAAAAGTGGAGGCATACAACTCGAGGGTTGATCAGATCCCAGGCGCACCCCCGATCTTAAAGGTGTGTAGACTCAAAAAAGATCGTACAGAAGCCATTTTTGTCAAGTCCAGCTCCGATGCCTATCCTAAAGAAATTCAGAATGCCCAATCTCCTCAAGTACAGCGGAATTTCGGACCCTAATGAGCACATCACTGCTTACACTTATGCTGTGAAAGGGAACGACCTGAGGCACGAAGAAATTGAATCTGTTCTATTAAAAAAGTTTGGAGAAACACTATCCAAAGGGGACATGATGTGGTATCTAACCTGCCCCAAACTCGATAGATTCATTTGCCATGATGGCGGACTCCTTTGTAAAAGTACATGCCGGTGCCATCAAGGTCACTACAAAAAAATCTGATGTTTTCAAAATCAAGAAAAGGGAGAATGAAATGTTAAGGGAATTCGTGTCCCGCTTTCCACTAGAGTGAATGGAATTACCACCAGTCTCCGACAATTGGGCGGTGCAAGCCTTTGCTCAAGGTTTGAATGAGCGAAGTTCGATAGCTTCGAAACAGCTGAAGTAGAATTTAATCGAGTACCTCATCGTAGTTTGGGCGGATGTACACAACAGGTACCAGTCGAAGATTAGGGTCGAGGACGACCAATTGGAAGCCCCAATTGGTACCAGTATTAGCAGAGCCTTAGCAAAGAAATCAAGGCTTCCAGAAAGAGAGCCAAGGTCAAACAAAGAAAGGTATCAACCGTACGTAGAACATCGGAGAAACATCCTGAGGCGTAACGTACCTCGAAATGACCAAAGGATGGACCGAGGACAGAATCCTCGAGGACTCGTGAGCAAAGCAGGATTCGTCAGGCATGTAGGGCCGGTAGAGGCACCCCAGCTATCTGAGTACAACTTCAACATTGATGTTTCAGATATCGTATTGGCCATTAGCAAGATCAGGGACACCAGGTGGTCGAGACCGGTGCTATCAGATCCCTCACAAAGGAACCCCAACTTGATATGCGAATATCACGATACCCACGGTCATAGGACCGAAGATTGCAGACAGCTTTGAGAAGAGGTGGCTCGACTAATCAACAAAGGATACCTTCGAGAATTCCTCAGCGAACAAGCTAAAAATCAATTTCAGGAAAGAGAGAAAAACAAGAAAAATGAAACAGAAGAGCCACGACATGTCATCCACATGATTATTGGTGGAGTCGACGTCCCTCAGGGACCCATTTTTAAGCTGACCAAAGTATCTATCACCAGGGAAAAGCGAACTTGGAGCTACATACCTGAAGACGTCCTTTCGTTCAGCGAAGAGGACATCAAGACCTTGTCTTAACCTCACAATGACGCACTGGTAATTTCTTTTCTTTTCAATAAATTTCAAATTAAGTGTGTGCTCGTGGATCCAAGTAACTCGGCCAATATATTCGGTCGAGGGTGGTAGAGCATCTTAGGTTGCTCGACCAGATCATACCCGCCTCTCGAGTTGTCAATGGCTTCAACATGGCAAGCGAAAAAATGGAAGGAGAAATCTTCCTCCCAGTCAACGTGGTCGGTACAATTCAAGATACCAAGTTCCATGTCATCGAAGGTGACATGAGGTACAACGCATTGCTTGGAAGGTAATAGATCCACAATATGAGGGCGGTGCCATCAACTTTTCACCAAATGATGAAGTTCCCTACGAAGGATGGAGTAAAAATAGTAAACGGAGAGCAATACACAACAAAAGAAATGTTCGGAGTGCACGATGTGGCACCAACACCTTCTGCATCGAAGGAGCCAAAAAACAAGCGAACAGCCAAGCAACAGTCGTAAACTACATCCTTGTAGGAACAAACAAAGGACCGCGATGCATCCTTGGAACTGATAACCAGAGCGTATCGAGGCTTGAGCGCCATCACAGCTAAGGTACAACCCTATCTTTTTTTCCTTTTCACACTATATGCTAACCTGCATGCAGGTGTTCGATTGAAGGGAGTCAAGGCACCCCCAGCTCGAAGGCCTTAGGTTTGAAAGAATGCGTTGCACTCTTTTTACCTCACATAGGATTTTATCCCAAAAGAGTTTTACCGGCGAGGTTTTTAACGAGGCAACATCCATATGCTACCTAAGGAGAACTCACCAAATATCCAAGGCTTATCTTCGATAAACCTCGAATACTGAGGGGCACCCCCCCAAGAGATCGCTGAAATATTCCAAAGAGGGTCTCGACAGGAAAATGATGTATCAGATCAAATGGTCGAATGAACCGTATCCTCATAGAATAATCGAACCCTCGATGGAAAAAACATGTATACTTGTACCAAGTAATCAGAGAAGTACCTTCTGTCAAAACATTTTTGCAGATCAAAGAAGTTTGACATTTTCACAAGAGACAGCCCCAGGGCCAAGAATTTAGCAAGCACACAAAAACTGTCCTCGACAGTCACTCCACCGAGTCGCCAAAAGCTCGAAGCCATAAGCCCTCAGGGCAGGTAACACCAATTCCGACTCGGGGACTGACCCTGACAGTCCGTTCATCAAGATATAAAACTCAAAGATGTAAGACCTCAGGGCAGGAAACTTCTAACTCATAAGCCTTCCACGAGGCAATATCAACAGCATAAGCCCTCCTCGAGGAAACATTAATTCTGACTCGGAGACCATAAGAAAGGTTGTACCAACCTAAAGCATAAGAGCCCAAGTCGCCCGCTACATTAAAGGTTGTACCAACTTAAAGTGTAAGAGCCCAAGTCGCTAGCTACAGGTCATACCGTCCCAAATCATGAACCCTATATCAAAGTCAAGGCTATATATCGAACTTGTAAGACCCAAAAGGCATACCCTCAATATAGACGCCATTGCTATCTCACTCGGGGACTAAAATGCTATGGCCAAACACTATGACCATCTTCATAAGGCTTTGGCCAAACTAACACAACTCGTAAACGTCCAACTGTTGCCATAAAATCACAGGCCTCCATTTACTTCGAAAATCGAAAAGAACCGGTTAAAGATTGTACCAACCTAAAGCGTAAGAGCCCAAGTCGTCTGCTACGTTAAAGGTTGTACCAACCTAAATTGTAAGAGTCTGAGTCTCCTGCTACATTAAAAGTCGTATCGACCTTACGCGTAAGAGCTCGAGTCGCCAGCTACAGGTCATACACACACAAAGCGCCTCAGGGCCAATTTGAAAACCTAAGGGCCGTTGAGCTCGAGTCGAAACCCGACTCGGAGACTCAGCCCGATACGGTTAACTAAAGCGGCTTAGGTCCAAAAAAAATGTAAGAGCCCAAGTTGCCTGCTGCATTAAAAATCGTATCGACTTTACGCGTAAGAGCCCGAGTCGCCAGCTACAGGTCATACCGATACAAAGCGCCTCAGGGCCATTTTGAAAACTTGAGGGCCGTTGAGCTCGAGTAAAACCCGACTCGGAGACTAAGCCCGATACGGTTAACTAAAGTGCCTCAGGGACAAAAAAGAGTAAGAGCCTGAGTCGCCCGTTACATTAAAAGTCGTATCGACCTTGCGCGTAAGGGCCCGAGTCACCAACTACAGGTAATACCGACACAAAGAGCCTCCGGGCCAATTTGAAAACCTGAGGGCCGTTGAGCTCGAGTCAAAATCCAACTCATAGACTAAAGCCGATACGGTTAATTAAAGCGCTTCAAGGCCAAAAAACCGTAAGAGCCCGAGTCACCAGCTTAAAAGATCTTCAGGGCCAATTTATAACCCCAAAGGTATCATCTCAAAGTCCAATTCGCTGGGCTAATTACCAACAGGAAAATCAAATCAAAGAATATCTCGTATACATATATGTGTCTATTACAAATACATATTTACAATGCTCCCATATGGGTCTTATGCAAACAACAAAGCAGAAAATCTATTATACTCTCGGGACCAGTTCCCTAAAAGGCCCCTCGAACCGGTTCCCACGGCGGCCTTCAAGTATCAGCATCGGCTCAACAAGAAAGGAAAAACTTGGCGTCAATCTCGTCTGGCTTTCCTGCTTTATCTCTTCAGAGAGGTCAAAGCCCCTAGCATGTATCTCCTCGAGGGTCTCCCTCTAGGACTTGCATCGGGCGTACTCATTGCTCCTCCTCTCTATGTTGAAAGCTCCTCTCAGCTCAGCCCGTGCATCGGCAGCATCCTTCAAGTAAATGGCCATCTTCTTGTCGGCCTTCACTCGAGCTACCTCAGCTTCGGCTCGAGCATCCACAACCTCTGCCTTCGTGTTTAGAAGGTCAGCCTCGAGCTTGGAAATACTACTCGATTGAATTGATCTATGTTCCGGGCATTTCGAAGTTGTATCTCGAGGGCAGCAGCCTTGGACAAAGCATTCCTTTGGGCCGCAACATGCACGCCTACCTGTGCTTTCAACATTTGGCATTTGGACCTAACTTGCTCGACCTCGCCCCAAAGGCGCTCTAATGCTTCTATTTTTCCTGTAACTGAAGCACCAAAGCGTTAATTCCCAAAAGCGAGAAAGGAGGCACATACCCATTCAGGGTAAGGATTACCTAACGCTCGAGTTTGCCTTCGCAAATCCGGCTCCGATGCATCTCCACCCGAAGATGTGTCAACTCTCATGTCTTCTTGTTGCAAAGAATCTTGAGAGATATTTTCTTACCTGAAGCTTCCCCGCAATCGGGCCTCACAACGAATCAGTTTGTCCTTGAGTTTTTCAAAGACCTGCAAAAGAAAAACTTTAGTTCGAAAATGAAAATTCATAGCTAAAAAGCCAGCAAGACCGATCATAACTCACCTCTGAATAGAGCCGTTGGGCCTCCATAAAAGTTGAGCATACATCTACCGGCTTAACCCCGTCAGCCCCAGCTGAACCGCTCGCAATAGGGGTATGCTCACTCGAAACCTCAATTGGCCCGGGCAGCCCCTGGTCTCGAGCCCTGATCGAAGTACCTTCGAGGGCAGAAGCAGATGATGGTAGAGGACTCTTATTTTCTCTCTCTCGGGGAACCCCTTCTTCAAAATTAGAAGTCCCAGTCCTGGCAGAACCGGCAACCTCAGAAAGTCCCCCGGCACGGGCCGTAGACAAAGAATCGTCGTTTCCAAGGGAGTCGATGTCTGCAGAATGGACGATGTATATAAAACTCTCCTCAGCAATGGCATCTCCTTTATGCCTCCGAGAAGGTCCCGCCTCGTCAAAAATGTCCTCGTCTATAGAGGATCTTTTTCTATTATTGTCCTCCATCGGGCTTTCCCTCTCCTCAAAGGGGGCACGGCCTCATCTCGGAGAACCCACCAACACCTGTGGCCTGAGGGTTAGTACACACTAAGGATAGCATTTATCAAAAGGGATACCACACGACTCATACCAATGTGCTTTGCTTCCCATCTGCCCCTTGAGAGATCACGCCATTTGCACTCATCATATCTCAAGGAAGACGCCAACTTCCGAGTCCAGTCCGCAAGATCGGGGACCTCCCCAAGTATCCACAGGACCGCTGAAAAAGAGAAAAGGAAACACTCTTATAAGTTGATGAGAATAACAGGCACTAAGGCACGACGAACTGCTTACATTTGAAGTTCCATTTTTCAGGAAAAGGTAGGAACTCCGCTGGAATGATGTTGACGGTCCTCACCCGAACAAATCGACTCATCCATCCCCCGTTTCGGTCCTCATCATCACTGGCAATAAAAGGCCTCGTGGACCACTATCACAATGCAATCAGGACTCAACAATGCTGGGGAAGATATAACCTAATGAGGTGGCTGAAGGAAAATTCAAGCTCAGGCTTTTCGGTGAAATACCTGATCATCAGCACTATCCACCAAAAGGACGGGTAAATCTGTGCCAAAGTAACTTGGTACCTTTTACAGAACTCGAGAACAAGCTGGTCGAGGAGGCCTAATGTAAACAGATATGTGTACACGGTCAGGAAGCCCTCTACATAAGTCATAACGTTTTCTTCTCGAGAGGGTATATGCAACACCACATTTTCCCCCCAGCCGCAGTCTCTCCTCACGACCTCGAGGTAGTGTTCTTCTATCGATCGAACGAACCTCAACGCATGCTCTCGATGGCCCGGGGCGTCGTAGAGTTTCTCTATTACAATATCCTTTTTCAGAGCAAAGCAGTACGAGGTCAGCTCGCCATACGTCGGTGGTGTACCACCGGCCGGGATAGGGGCAGAGGAAAAATTTCCCTCTTCTCGGTGAGCATATTCGGGCACGGCAGCCATGGTTACTCAAAGCAGAGGTAAAAAGGGGGGCGGAACCCGTTTTCACAAAAATGGAAAAGGAATGAGAAAGCTTGAAGAAAAGCTAAGGTTTTTTGCAAATGTGCAAGAGTTAGAATGAAGGAGAAGCAAGAATATTCATAGAACTAAATATGGCCAACCAACTGCCTTAAAGTCCATTCAATTTCTGACAAGTCGTCATAGCATTTGGGGAAGTGTACCGGTGGGGCCACTTTGATCACTTCACGGTCATGTCACATAAATGATACCGTCATGAAAGTTTCGAGGAATCAAAGCTCACAGGCCGACCTAACATCGAAAAGGTGCCCGATCTCGAGGAGACCTCCGATTGCAAGTGAGAGTTCCGAGGAAGCAAAGAATCGAAGCATAAAAGTCATATTGTGGGGAAAGGGTTACGGAACTAAGTTTATGCAAAATATGACAAAAATTCTCTATTTCCAAAAATATGTTTACACAAGTGTTTTTTAAAAAGTTCCCTCGAAGGTTCCTATGTACAAAAGGAAGGAAAAATAAAAAAAAGGAAGAAAAACTACTTTATGCCTCCACCGCTGTCCGAGCCGCTTTCAGAGCATTCATCCGATGTACCTGGCATTGTCAGTTCCTCCTCCAGGGCCCTGGCCTCTTCGAACTCGGCAGAAAGATTGACACCTTTGGCGCTCACTTCCTCGAGGGCCTGCCTCTTGGCTTGTGCACGAGCATAGGCAACTTCCTAGGTCAGCTTCAGCTCGGCCTTCTCATATATCTCCCTTGCCCGTTCATTCGTAGTGGCAGCATCCCTCTTAAATGAGGAGACATATTCACTGGCCTCGGCCTTGGCTGCAGAAAGTGCAGCAGCCTCCTCCTAAGAACCTCGGAGAAGATATTGGGCTGAAGATAGCTTCCACCAAAGAAACTCCCTCTCCGAAGCCGCAATATCATTCAGCCGAGCCAGCTCCATGACTTCGGCGTCCCTGGCCGCAACCTCCTCTTGAAGCTGCTCCACCAGGGCATCCTTCTGAGAAGTAGAAAGCAATTTAATCACCGCCAAGTATTACGACTAAAATCTGAAAATGTGGGCATTAACATACTTGCTCGGAGAAATCGGCCGTCTCCCGAAGTGCTCTCTCCAAGCTCGCCCGAAAGTTGGTCAGTTCCTCCTCTCTTCGAGCACACAAAGCCTCGAGCTCGACCATCCCTGCCATAAGCTTCTCAAGCTCCTCCCCACGATGAGTTAACTCATCTTGCAACTTGGAGAAGGCCTGGTCATATAACTTCTTGATCTGCAACACAGAGAAGGGAAATGAGAAAACGAAAATAGAAGATCAGAGAATAAGTATATTATCCTCAAAAGTCACCTGCTTTTGGAGCCTCTCGGCTTCCTTTAGGATAACTGGGGCATCGACATCGGTATCCTCGTCTACCCCCTCGAAGTAGTCTGTGAATGCGTCATCCTCTCCACGATAGGTCTCTGAACCAGGGACACCCCTAACTTGAGCATCCCGTATCTCGCCTGGAGAGAATGACGGGCCCGAATGAAGACCACCAGCAATGTCGGCCTCCATCGAGGTTTTCTCCCCTACCTTGGAAAGCTTCAGTAGCAAGCCCCCGAGCTCCTCAACACGGACTGTGCCATGTTCAATGAGCGTATCGGGGACTGCGCCCAACCCCTCCTCAAAGGTCTCCTCTACAAACGGCGGGCCCGCATCGGCCGTCTCAAGCTCAGCATGTAACCCCACAACGGCCCTCGAAGCCTCAGTGCTTCGCTTTTTCCTTTGTACCAAAGGGCAGGCATCGTCGCTCTCCTCCTCGATCCGCAGGCTCTCAGCGGCCGTCAAAGACAAGACCGTAGCATCGGTCTTAGGTCTTCGAGTCTTTGGCCTCTTTGATATTGGAGACCCCTCCGGGGCCTCTTTCTTCCTCTTTCTATCTTTGATGGCCTTTGAGGCCTCTTTCTCACCAGATAGGGGCAGCCTCATCAACACGCCCTCATCAAGGCCTGCACAAACATATCATGTGAAAAAGAATCATCTTCAAAAATTCTCACGAAGAATGTGAAAGCAGTAGCAACAAGAACGTACCATGGTTCTTGGCCTGCCATCGTGTTTTGGCCAGCTCACGCCATACACGATCATTGTATGGGAAAGTGGAGTCTAAGTGTTTGATCCACCCCGGAAGGTCCTGAACCGCACTGGGGAACCAAACAGTGGCTACATAATAAAAAGAAAATCAGTCAAAAAAAAGGGAAGGGGACAACGAAAGAATATTCGACTCAAAGGAACTTACGTTTCATATTCCACTCCTCCGGGAATGGCATTCTGTCAACAGGGATGATGTCCGAGGTTCGAACTCTGACGAACCAGCTCATCCATCCCCGATCTCTATCCTCGTCGATGCAGGCGAGGAATGCCTTGGTGGATCGGTGGTGTAATTAATAAGGCCCCCACGGAAGAGTCGAGGGCTATATAATCTGATCAAATGGTCGAGGGTGAGGTCATTCCCTCGACCATATTGGTAATATGACGAAACATATATACAATCCTCCAGAGCAAAGGATAGATCTGAACGAGTGTCACTCGGTATTGGTGGAAAAAATCAAGAATCACTGGGTCAACCGGTGGAGAAGAAGAATCGACGGGGTCTAAGGTGACGGGATATGTGTATACACTGAGAAAGCCAGCCTTGTGCGTGACTATGCTTTCATCAGCCGTTGGGATCTCTACTCGGGATGCTTCCCCCCAGTAGCAGTCAAGTTTCACCCTCTTGATATCCGATACTACACTTATGTATTGGGACATGGGCTCGCATCGGCCCGGTGTAGAAGAGGGTTTTTCTATTGTAAAATCGAAACTGGTGTCGAAAGGGCCAGGGATGCATTGTTCGATTGTACGAGGGGTCTTTGACTTTCCCTTAGACTGGCGTGATGTAGAAGCAGCCCCCTCATATTGAGGAACCATTTTTGAAGTCTTTTCCATGATATCTATCGAGTTTTGAAGTAAGAAGATGGGAAAAACGTGAGCAGGTAGAAGGTAAGAAAGGAGAACACTTAGTTAAAATCTGAAGATTTGAAGAAGAAGATGCAAAATTATGACGAGGAAAGTAATTATAGTATTTATACGGGCCCTTTGGGCAAGCTTGAATCGGGAAAGTCAAACCTGTAATGGTTCGTGGGCTTCTTGAGAATTGTGATTGACATCAACCTCTGCACAACTTTTCGTGTCACAATCATTTAATGCTCTGAAGGGGCTGACGTCATACTAGGAGTGTCAAAGGGGAGAAAGGTAAAACCCATTTCTTATCTCTTCATTCTAAGAAATGTGGGGACTATCTGTATACGGCTAAAATCGAGGAACTCGATTTCGTGGACACTTCGATTAAGATGAAGGGTCGAAGGCTCGAGCTCGACATCGCGGGGCACATCGAGGGTCCTTGACCTAGAGGCAGAACAAACCAAGGGTCAACATGAAAAAGCGAGGAACCCGCAAGGGGCACGTGGTTAAAGCTGACAAAGTACAAAAGATGGTACACGCCCGTACCGTGGCATTAAATTGATATACCAACCATTTCTCTTTACATTAAATAGTTGTATAAGCTATATTTCTTTGTAATGATGACACATGTACTATGTTGGGATTCCCCTTCTTATATAAAGGGGGCCCTTGTCACTTTGTAACATATATGATATTCAATACAAGAACAAGAACATTCTCTGCTCTCTAACAAAACATTCTAAAAAATTGTCTCATTAAATTATTGCTTCGCATTTATTGTGTTCTTGAGTCATTCTTCATTCATTACTTATTATTGATCATAAATAGGCCAATCTTAAGGCATTAAATACTGTTATACCATTATCGATAGCCCCTAATCAAGCTTCTCGAGGTCGACCTCGAGGCAACCCCGACCACCCTCAAGACCGGCCTCTTCGATACCCGGTTTGCGCAATCTAGTTCTTTTCACACTTATTTTATTTTTCTCGCTTCATACCCAGAATCTACTGTCTAAAAACCCGGTATTAAAATAGATCACATATTTTTAGAACCACATAATCAAATATAATTGTAATTATCATTTTCAAGGTAAACAACTTATTCAAAAAATTTTGTTTTAACTTGAAAAATCTTTGGGGCTTATGCCTCACTAAAAAATACGCCCCGAACGCCCGGGTGTACGCCTCGAATGTCGGGACATACACCCTGAACGCCTGGGCGTATGCCTAGAATTTCTAGGCATACGCCTCTTGAGACTTTCGCCACATACCAACGCCCCAGGGCATTTTTGGTGCGCCTCACCCCAAGACTCGTCCCGAGGCTTGCCCCAAAAATGCCTTTTAAAACACTGGGTGGAAGCAACACTGATGGACGACCATTCCGTCCACCGGTCGCCGGTGACATTGAGGAAATCGGGGGAGACAGTGGTTGTCCTCAACCAGAGAGAGAGATGGAGATGAGGGAGAGGAGGAACATGTGTTTTTGTTTGGGCTTGCCGGTCGTCGCTGGCGGTCAAACCATGCAGGCAACAGTGGAGGAATATGGGGAGGTAGACATTTTGGGGGTCTTTTCCTGTTGGGTAAAAATTCACCTCAACATAATGCGTCACATCAATATGACTTGGCACGTCATATGTATTGTCATCTCAGATGTCTAGTTACTTCAATTGTTACATCAAATGTGTCATCACATCGGACGTTGACGGGATATTGATTTTTACTAGACTTGATCCGTATTTTTTGAAATAAACTCTATTGGCTTCCATGTAATTAATAGATTGTGCTATAAAATTAAAATATAATTATTTAAGGAAAAATATGATTGGTAGTATTTATTAAAAATGTAACTACTAAAATTCTGTTGTGGTAATTATTATTTTATTATATTTTTATAGGAAAATAAATTGATAGAATATCCTAATATTTGAAAAATAGGACAATTATCAATAATTTGTTTGAAATTTAGAAAAATGCACAAAAATAGTATTTAACCAATTGCAGTAAAATGATAATAATTTTTATATTTTGTGAAAATAGGAATAATTATCAATAAATTGCATTAAAGCTACATAATGTGTAAATACTATATTTTATAATTTTTTGATTATGAAGAATGCGAAGTTGATTCGAAATACGGAGGGTCAAAATTGAGTGTCAACAACTGCCACTCTTTGACCGGAGATGATGTAAGAGTCTTCGGGCAAAGATATTGATGTCATACTCAATTTTGTCCTGACATGAAAGAGGGGGAATGAGGAGGTTTTGCAGATTGTGACCGAACTCTTGTTTTTGAGTTACCTACATATCTCGGGTTGCACGAGAATCAGGTCGCATGTAGTTCTAGAAGATTGAATTCTACATATGAATCATAGACTTGGTGGACGACAAATGTTTGAGGACGAAAAGATTCGTGTGATCTCGACATTGCTTCAAAAATTTCCCTAGTGTTGGACTTTGGTAACACTGGGACGTGGATGCGAGGTGATAGGTGAATTGGTTTGGATGGATTTTGATGTGGATACGTCCGAGCTCTAGCTAAGTTCTTACATATCTCGAATGTAACAAAAATCATGCCGATTGTAGTTCTGGAATCGGCGGGATGGTTTGATTTTTATTTTTAATTCAAAATTGCCCCAGCATCAAGCTGTGATGACATTGGGTTTATTCTGACCATGAGAGTTCTGATTACCTACACACCCCATGTCAATGGGACGTAAGATGAACAATATTTGGGACATACCGCCGATTGCCATTGGAAAGCTCGACGTCCATCCTCATCTACCCCAGATTATTTGGTAGAAGATAATTCTTTGATGTGTCGTGTCTTTGATCAGGAGAGTTAACGAAGTGTGGATTAAGCTTTTGTTTGACTTAAGTAAGATGGATAATAGTGTCTTTGAATTTTGTTTGTATGCGATCCAGGATGTGATGATTATTTTTAGCACAAATGGGGCCAGGTTGGTGTGCTGGGACCCTAATGCGAACTGTGATTTTGGAAGAGATTCAGGATGGGTACCGATCCGAAGTGATCAGGAGCACTTTAGATTTTGCAGGAAATCCGGGATGTGTACTAGTCCAAAGCAATATCGGAGCAATTTGGATTATTGAGGGAAATATGGGCTATGTACCGGTCCGAAGTGATATCGGAGCACTTTGGATTAATGAAGAAAATCCAGGAAGTGTACCGGTCCGAAGTGATATGGGAGCATTTGAATGTAAACTGGCTGGTAGTTACAGTTCCGAAGCGATATCAGAGTATAGAAAGTGGGAGCCTGTAAAATTTAAACTTGAATGAAATGCTCATTGTTTAGGGGGGGGCCTAGAAAATTTGGTTTCGAATTGAAATGCCCATTATTCAGGAGGTAGCCTAGAAAAAAATAAGAAACTATTTTTTCCTATTGTCACGACCCAAAATCCAATCAGTCATGATGACACCTAACCAAACCCATTAAGTAAGCTAATTAATAATAACACAATCCAAATGAGATTAATGAGAAACAAATGATAAAATAACTAAACTTTTTATGCAACAACCCAAGGATAGATAGTTCATGAGCCATTAAGACTTAAATTTACAAAACTGAATTGAAATAATTACAACATCTATTTCAATGTACATGAACAGAATCCGAATCTAAAGCTACCAATGACAAGTGATAGCCATAACTGGAATGCGGGTACATCGTCAATGCCAGCTCCCACCATACATAGCAACATCAGCTCCAAAATCTGCACGCAAGGTGCAGAAGTGTAGTATGAGTACGACCGACCCTATGTACTCAATAAATAATAAACCTAACCTTAGGTTGAAAGTAGTGACGAGATCGGAAGAAAGGTAGTGCCCAAAACTAATAGCCAATAACAGTTATAACAGTGAAATGAAGATAGTAAAGGTATGTAACTCAGGATAGGAAATGCTCAACTCGTTCATAGATACGAAAAAGTGGACATGATTTTTAACTTTAGCAGTCAGGTGTAAATCTTACCTCTGAAATCAGTTAAACATGAGTTTATCAAAGATCTGTGTTTTTTCCAATTTACAACATCAGATAAGACTTTTGATTTACCAGTTAGCATGAGTAATATGCATCTCTATGCCTACATGTCAAGTATACATGTCAAATAATAAGATATCGTGTCATTGTCTAGCATGAGGAGGTACATCCCTATGCCTACACGTCAGGTATACATGTCAAGTAATCAATTGTCATGTCACTATCTAGAATGAGGAAGGTGCATATCTATGCCTATATATCAAATATACATGTTAAGAACTCAGTTTCACAATGAACTCATCAAGTACACCCAAACTTAGCACACTTTAGGTGCCTGGCTCAAATTTCCCAACAACATCACCATGGATCCATCAAATACTCACACTTAGCACTGCACAGGCGTCTGGCATGTAAGACTCCAGAAGGGCGGATCCTATGTCACGCCCCAACCTCGAGGAGCGCGACCGGCGCTCAACCGAGTGAACCTGGTCGAGCAAGCCTATTAGACCTTCCCTACCCGACTCATTCATGATTTGAAAAGAGGATGCATTACCATCTGCTAAACTGGGGAGGGATCGGATAAACATGCATAAATGTAGCTAGTCCGTTTTTCATTATATACATTATGCCATAGTTAAATTTCCAAAAGTACATACGGTTTACAATTTAGTGGGAAAAGAGTTTCAGAATACAAATTAATCCAATGAACACTCCTATACCCATACATGACCCACATAAACGTCTACGGAGCCTCTAATGATACAAAAGACAATCATGACAATGCCGGCAACAAGGCCCCGGCTATACCTCAAAATGTGGTAACTTATACAAAAGAATAACTACATGACTCCAGGGAGAAATGGGGCTCATCAAGACTGTTGTGATGAGTGTGAGGGAGAACACCACTACCTGCGATCAGAGGTATCTGTGATGGAACCACCTACATCCATTTAAATATGTAGCACCCCCGGCAAAAGGGACGTTAGTGCTGTCGAATAGTACTAGCATGTAAAGGCAAACACCAATCTTAATAGAATGAACAGTGAAACAAAGAGAAGACAGTCATAATAATCAATAAGTACTTCACAGAAGTACAAAGAAACACCAAGTAAGGATCACATAGTTTCCGATTCAATCTTTCCATCTCTTTAGGTTAATAATCTTTAGTGCTAGAACTCACAATGCCACCGTGTTTTTACACGGAGTCCGGTATCGGCCCGACCGGCTAAGCCATCTCAACTGAGACATATCCAAATCCACAATGATAATTAGTAATCCATCATAAGTGCCACCATGTGTACGTCATGGTGTCCGATCTCAGCTCGATAGGCTAAGCCATCTCACTTGAGACATAACCTCTTTCAATTTCTCACTCAATTCACATTTCTTTCCCATCTTCATTATATGGCACAAACAACCCCGTTTATTAAGTAGTTCTTGGCACTTGGACGCATTTTACAATTCAAGTCTTTCCAATTTTATTTGTTCGAATAACATCATCATCCATGTTGATAAGTACTATCATATAAGACATTGCGCACATAAGGGAAAGAGCTTGGAGATCATAATCATGTTTTCAAATAGCATGATTTCATGGTAAACATTTAGAACAATTATGGAACATAAATCTTTCAACCCAACACATTAAGGCAATCAATTCTAGTATGATGAAGTCGAAACTTACGCCAATCATTCTTCCACCAAGAGTTCGATTCTAAGAAGAAGAGAGTTAGCCATACATACCTTAATTGCGCTTCTTTAGACTCTACAATTATCCAGAACCCTTAGAAATTTTAATCTATTTTAGCAATATAACAAATTCAACCTAGAATTAGGAAAACGTTCATGGTTCTAGCTCACTTGAGCATTTTATCAAATACTAAGTGTGTATTAAGGTTTCAAGTTCCTTTCTTCTTTTTTTTTTTTTTTGAAGGTTTCATCATCCACAACTCATCTGTCACCACTTTTAGCTCACATTCTCCCTACGCACTTTTATCACACATGCATGTAAGATAAACAACCCTCATACCCATGGACCATCTTATTAATTACTCATTTTCAGTATAAATTACAAAATTTAGGGCTAAGGTATAAATTCTTACCTTTAGGATGAAGGACTAGGTTACTTTCCTTGATAATCTTCAAAGTTTTAAGCAAGAATTTAGGAATATTTGATGAGGATCACTTTCTCACTCTAAGGCTCCCTCTCTCACTCTATAGTATCATAAAATGAGCTAAAAATAGACTATGGCATATGTTTTATCGACACAGGGTCGGGTAAAAATAATCAGAAATTAGGAGCCCCGACATAGATCTGCGGTCGCATATGCGACTGCATAAGGGTTATGCGGTCCGCAAAGTGACCGCAAAAATAGCCCTTAGGGGCCTGAACTTTCGACTCAGGTATGCGACCAGTATGCAGTCTGCATACTTGTTTTACGGTCTCATAATGCACCACAGATCTCCCTTCGCAGAAATCCAAGGGAAATTATGCGACCAATATGCGGTCCGCATAGTGATTATGCGGTCGCATAACTGACCGCAAAGCTGACCTCAAATTGGTCAAATTTTTTGCTTCACTCTGCGGCCATTATGCGGTCCGCGGAGTGGTTATGAGGCCGCATAATGGGCCGCAAAAATTTGCATATTTCCAAAACATTTTCCTTTATCCAAAAAGCGTACTGTTCACTCCAAAAAGTTTGAACCGCCACATAAATCTAATCTCGGCACCACGAAGTCCCGGGTTTCTAAGCAAAATTTTATGGGGCCTTACATCCTACCCAAGTGTTAATCATAATCACATAGCCCAATGATGGGGCATGGTGCCCGCATAGCCTCAAATAAGTACAGCTTTTCCAATATGGGTCCTAGCATACGCGTCGCCTCAATATCAATACGGCGTGCAACCCGATCCAACTAAAAATATAAATATAGCTCTATGGCCCACATCAGTCATCAATCCGCTCAAGTCTCAATATGCAAACATCTCATAGAAACATGATATGATTATATAACACAGACTTTCACGATATGTCTCAACTACAATATAAACTCGTGCCACATACAAGAACAACACTATAATGTGAGATAGCATATAAAAAGTGAACAGAGACAGAGATATAACATACAGATGTAACTATCATGATTGTTTAGTGTTACTACGGCTAAGGAAAATAGCTCAACATGGAAAAAATAGCACTATCATGTCACGACTCAAAAATCGAACATGTCGCGATGACGCCTATCGATGGTACTAGGCAAGCAGACTTTCCCAAAGATAGTTTAGAAATCACTAAAATAGTAATGTAAAACTTTACATATCAGGAATCTTTCATAAAACTCAAAGTTAAACTCAAAATAGAAAACAAAGTGCGGATTAGTAGCCCCAAACAACAGGTGTCACCAAGTCATGAGCAACTATACTCTCAATATAAAAAAATAGTTTTTACAATAGTATGCGTCTAAATATCAATACAGAGAAAGAAAGATAATAAGGAAGGAGCACAAGGTCTACGAACGTCGGCAGCTACCTCATAAATCTCCGAAAAATCAACTACGCACAAGCTCAATGACCTCTGCGTCAGGGCACACCTGGATCTGCACACAAGGTGCAGGGAGTAACGTGAGTACTTCCAACTAAGTAAGTAACAGAATTAAATAAGGAACTGATAAGCAGTGATGAGCTACACAAAGACAGTTTATTTCAGTAATTTCAGCAAAAATAGGCATGCTTTCAATCCGGTGTTTAAATCAAAACATTTCGAGCTCAGGTAAAACAATATAAGTCGTCCAAAAATTTCACAACAACAACAATTAGCAATGAAGTGCACAACAATTAAGAGCAAGTACAGCCTCACAAGGTTACTGTTACTCATCTATCTCAACAGCTCAATCACTCGGATCTCAACCTCAATACTCACAATCAAAGGTGCCTACGCTCACTAGGGGTGTACAAACTACGGAGGGGCTCCTACAACCCAAGCGATATAATGATGCAGTGTGCAGCCCGACCCAATACTGGTGCGGCGTGCAGCCTGATCCATATATTGTTGTGGCATGTAGCCCGATCTAAGTACTGTTGCGGCGTGCAGCCTGATCCAATATATCTTACATAGCTCTCAACCCAGAACTCAGACCCTATCTCAGTCACTATCCTCTCCAGCTTCACCGAATATCACAATAAACAGCCCAAAGAGAGAATACAAGTATTAACAAGAAATGAGAGAGTGCTGAAATATAATTCATAAGTAAAATGGTGACTGAGTACAAGACAACAATTTAGCAGTGAAATCAACAAGTACACGACCATTGCGGGTCCCAACAGTGATATCATATAGCCTAAGCATGGTTTCTAAAAGGTAAGGCATTCAATAACTCAAAAAAAGATGAACACGTAATAACAATGGGTTGTTCGACTTTACAGTCTCCCGGGACAAACCAAGTCTCAATCCCACATGGTGCATGCTCACACGCCCGTCACTTAGCATGCGTATCAGCTCTAATATCCACATCATATGAATTTCTCGGGGTTTCATACCCTCAAGACAAGATTTAAGACCGTTACTTACCTCAACGGTGTAGAATCCTACTCTGGAATACCGTTTCCTATCAAATCGGCCTCCAAATGCTCCAAATATAGTCACAAACATTACAACACCATTACAATAGGTTTAAGGGATCAATCCCACAAGAAAGCTATCAAATTAGACCCAAAAATCCGAATTCGGCTCACCCCCCCTCCCTCCCTCCCTGGCCCACATCTCAAAACTCGACAAAAAATCACAAAACCCGAAAGCCAATTTACTCACGAGTCTAATCATTCTTAATTTAACAAAATTTGACCTCAATTGCCCCTCAAAACCCCCAAAATTCACTCTCAAATTTCCCAAGCCCTAACCCCCAATTTCCTACTCAAATCTCCAATTAAATGATGAACAAAGCCATAGATTCATGGAAACAAAACCAATATTAGTTAGAATCACTTAGCCCAACGTTCTCCTTGAAAACCTTCGAAAAAATGCCTCTCTCCCGAGCTCCTCAAGCCAAAAATAAAAAATGAGAGACAAAAGCCTCGAGCTGATTTTTCTGCGCAGCAAAAACCGCACCACTGGTCCTGGCTACGCAACTGCGAACCAGGATCCACTTCTGCAAAAATTCATTAAAAGACTAGTTTCACACCCGCAATCACCTGACCGCATCTGCAGCCATTGCAAATGCGGGACCCTAGCTACACATGCGGTCAATCCTCGCATCTGCGCCTCCCATACCCCTTTTGCGACCACCGCAGATGCGGAAATCCCATCGCACTTGCGGTCTGAGCTAGGCCTTCTTGAGCCGCACCTGCAACTCTCCCCATGCTCCTGCGGCCTCGCACATGCAGCTCCCACTCCGCAGGTGCGGCAAAGACCTGTAGAAGTAGCTTCAACTACATTTTCCAAACTCCCAACACTCTGATAGCCACCTGGAATCACTCCGAGGCCCTCGGGACCTCAACCAAACATAACAACAAGTCATATAATCTCATACAAACTTAGTCGAACCTTCGAATCACCCAAAACAACATCAAAACACGAAATTACCCTCGAATTCAAGCCTAAGAACATCTAAACTTCCAAATTCCGCATACGACGCCGAAACCAATCAAACCACGTCCGGATAACCTCAAATTTTACACACACGTCAAAAATGACACCATGAACCTACTCCTACTTCCGGAAATCCATTCCGACCCTGATATCAAATTCTCCACTACCGACCAAAATCGTCAAATTTCCTACTTTCGCCAATTCAAGCCTAATTCTAATACGGACTTCCAAATCACAATCTGGATGCGCTCCTAAGTCCAAAATCACCTAACGAAGCTAATGGAGACATGAAAATTAAATTCCAAGGTCATTTACACATAAGTCAATATCCGATTGACTTTTTCCAACTTAAGCTTCTACTAAAGAGACTAAGTCTCTCAATTCCTCTCCGAAACCACTTCGGGCCCGAACCAACCAACCCGATACAATATAATGCAGCTGTAAAACACAAAAGAAGCAGAAACAGGGAAAACAGGGCTATAACTCTCGAAAAGACCGGTCGGGTCGTTAAATCCTCCCCTTTTTAAACAAATGTTCGTCCTCGAACGGGTTTAGAAACATACCTGGAGTCTTAAATAGATGTGGATATCTTCTCTGCATCTCCCACTCGGTTTCCCAGGTGGCCTCCTCTACAGGCTGACCTCTCCACTGTACCTTCACTGAAGCTATATCCTTTGACCTCAACTTCTGAACATGCCGATCCAAAATGGCCACCGACTCCACATCATAAGTCATATCACTATCCAACTGAACCGTGATGAAGTCCAAAACATGGGACGGATCGCCAATAAATTTTTGGAGCATAGAAACATGAAATACTGGATGCACACTCGACAAGTTGGGTGGCAAGGCAAGCTTATAAGCCACCTCCGCTCTGAAGCACCTCAAAAGGCCCAATGAACCGGGGGCTCAACTTGCCCCTCTTCCCAAACCTCATAACACCCTTTATGGGTGATACCTTCAGCAGAACCTTCACCCTGACCATGAAAAACAAATCATGGACCTTCCTGTTTGCATAGCTCTTCTGCCTAGACTGCGTTGTGCGAAGCCGCTCCTGAATCAATTTCACCTTGTCTAATGCATCTTGGACCTAGTTTGTACCCAAGAGCCTAGCCTCACCCGGCTCAAACCATCCTACTGAAGATCTACACCGCCTCCCATATAAAGCATCATACGGAGCCATCTGAATGCTCGACTGATAATTGTTGTTATATGCAAACTCTGCGAGCGGAAGAAACTGGTCCCATGAACCTCCAAAGTAAATAACACAAGCATGTGACACGTCCTCCAATATCTGGATAGTGCACTCGAACTGTCCATCCGTCTGAGGGTGAAAGGTTGTGCTCAACTCAACCTGAGTACCCAACTCTCGCTGCACGGCCCTCTTAAACTTGGATGTAAATTGGGTGCCTCTATTTGAAATGATGGAAACTGGGACACCATACAGGCGAAGAGTAAGTGGTACCAACTGGAATGAAGTGCACAGATTTGGTCAGCCGATCCACAATCACCCAAATAACATCGAACTTTATCGAAGTCTGTGGGAGACCAACTACGAAATCATGGTGATCTGCTCCCACTTCCACTCTGGGATCTCTAACCTATGAAGTAAACCACTTGGTCTCTTATGCTCACACTTAACCTACTGACAGTTGAGACACTGAGCTACAAACCCAACTATATACTTCTTCATTCGCCTCCACCAATAGTGCTGCCTCAAATCCTGGTACATCTTCGCGGCACCCGGATGGATGGAGTACCGCGAGCTGTGGGCCTTCTCAAGAACCAACTCCCGAAGCCCATCCACATTGGGCACACATATCCGTCCCTGCATCCTCAACACACCGTCATCACCAATAGTCACATCTCTAGCATCACCTCGCCGTACCCTATCCTGAAGAACGAGCAGGTGGGGGTCATCATACTGACACTCTCTGATACGGTCATAAAGAGAAGACCTGGAGTCCACACAAGCCAATACCTGACTCGACTCCGAAATATCCAATCTGAAAAGCTGGGCTGCTAAGGCCTGAACATCTAATGCCAAGGGTCTATCTGCTGCTGGAAGATATGCTAAATTCCCCAAACTCTCCACCCGGTGACTCAAGGCATCGGCCACCACATTGGCCTTCCCCGGATGGTACAAAATAGTGATATCATAGTCCTTGAGAAGCTCCAACCATCTCCGATGATGCAAATTAAGATCCTTCTGCTTGAACAGATGCTGTAAACTTCGGTGATCAGTATAGATCTCACAATGAACCCCGTACAAATAGTGCCGCCAAATATTCAAGGCATGAACAATAACTGCTAACTGAAGATCATGGATAGGATAATTCTTATCATGAGTCTTCAACTGGAGCGAGGCATAGGCAATCACCCTACCCTCTTGCATCAGAACACATCCAATACCTATCCTCGAGGCATCACAATACACGATATAAGAACCTGAAGCTGACGTTAGAACTAAAACTGGAGCCATGGTCAAAGCAGTCTTGAGCTTCTGAAAGCTCTCCTCACACTTATCTGACCACCTGAATGGAGCACCCTTTTGGGTCAATTTTGTCAAGGGAAATGCAATAGATGAAAATCCTCCCACAAAGCGACTGTAATAGCCCGCCAAACCAAGAAAGCTCCTAATCTCCGTGGCTGAGGACGGTCTAGGCCAACTCTGCACCATCTCTATCTTCTTCGGATCCACCTGAATACCCTCACTAGACACCACGTTCCCCAAGAATGCCACTGAACCGAGCCAAAACTCACACTTGGAGAACTTTGCATAAAGATCCTCCTCCTTCAATCTCTATAATATAATCCTCAGATGTTGAGCATGCTCATCCTGGCTATGAGAGTGCCCCAGGATGTCATCAATGGATACAATAATGAATGAATCCAAATGGAGCTGAAATACATTGTTCATAAAATGCATGAACGCTGCTGGGGAATTGGTCAGTCCAAAAGACATCACTAAGAACTCGTAATGGCCATATCGGGTCCTGAAAGCTGTCTTAAGAATATCCGAATCCTGAATCTTCAGCTGGTGATACCCGGACCTCAAATCAATCTTAGAGAACACCCTCGCTCCCTGAAGCTGGTCAAATAGATCATCAATACGAGGCAAAGGATACTTGTTCTTGACTATGACCTTGTTCAACTGCCTGTAATCAATGCACATTCTCGTGGAACCATCCTTCTTCTTCACAAATAGAACCGGTGCACCCCAAGATGACACACTAGGCCAAATAAACCCCTTATCAAGGAGTTCATGAAGCTTCTCTTTCAACTCCTTCAACTCCGCCGGTGCCATACGATACGGTGGAATAGAAATGGGCTGAGTGACCGGCACCAAATAAATACCAAATTCAATATCCCTGGCAGGTGGCATGCCCAGCAGGTCTGAAGGAAAAACATCCGGAAAATCACGTACCACCGAAACAAAATCAATGGCAGGAGTCTCTGCACTAACATCCCTCACAAAAGCCAAATAAGATAGACAACCTTTCTCAACCATACGCTGAGCCTTCAAGTATGAAATCACCCTACTAGGTACATAGTCTATAGAACCGCTCCACTCAACCCTCGGCAAACCCGGCATCGCCAACGTCACCATATTAGTGTGACAATCTAGAATGGCATGACATGGAGACAACAAATCTATACCCAATATCACATCAAAGTCAACCATGCTGAGAAGCAAAAGGTCTACTCGGGTCTCTAGACCCCCAATAGTCACCACACATGACCGATATACGCAGTCCACAACAATAGTATTGCCCAAAGGAGTAGATACATGAACAGATGAAACTAAAGGCTCACGGGACATATCCAGAAAATGAGCGAAATACGAGGAAACATATGAATAATTGGAACCAGGGTCAAATAATACAGAGGCATCTCTGTGAAAAACTAAGACAATACCTGTAATCACAACATTCGAAGCAATAGCATTTTGTCTGGTAGGGAGGCCTAGAAACGGGCCTAGACACCCTCTGATCTGCCTCCCACTCTCGGGAAACCTCTAGATGACTGAGCTCCACCCCTAACTGACTGGGCGGGTGGTGGAGGAACTGCTGCTGATGACATATACTGGCTCCTCTACGGAGTGGGACCTCCAACTATATGGGGACACTCTCTCCTCATGTGACCAAACTCCCCACACTCATGGAAACACCCCGGTGATGATGCTGGGGACTGAAGGGAGCCCAGAGCACCGGGATAACTAGTAGAAGGACCCGACATAGACGAACACTAGCCTGATGGATCACGAGAAGAACTCTGCGCTGGAAGGGCACCAAGAGATAAATGACCCTGCTAATAACTGTGAGAACCATGGCCAGATGATGCACCACGGTGAACTGGGCGAGTTGTCCAAGCATGTCTGAATGGACGGCCTCTACCATGCTGGAACTGACCCCAAAGAAGGAGTATCACCTAATCCACCCTGTCCATGAGGCCTTTTGGCCTCCCTCTCAACCCTATCCTGACCGCGAACCATCTCAATCTGCCGATCAATGTCGGCAACCTCATCAAAGGTACCACCAGACACTCTCTCTCTGGTCATAAGAAATCACAGCTGGTAAGTGAGACCATCTATAAACCTCCTGATCCTCTCCCTGTCTGTGGCAACCAACAAGATAGCATGATGGTCCAAATCCGAGAATCACATCTCATACTGCATGACAGACGTATCACCCTGACAAAGTTGCTCAAAATGTCTGTACAGCTCCTCTCTGCGGGACTGAGGCACAAACTTCTCTAGAAAGACGACGAATAACTGTTGTCAAGTAAGGGGTGCTACGCCGACCAGCCTACGCCTCTTGTAAGCCTCCCACCAAATGAATGCGGCACCAGAGAACTGAAAAGTAGTGAACAAGACCCTACTCATCTCCAGAATACCTGTTGTACGGAGTATCCTCTGACACCTATCCAAGAAACCCTATGCATCCTCACCATCTGCACCACTGAAAGATGGAGGCTGGAGTCTCCCAAACCTCTCTAATCTACGTTGATCATCCTCAGGTATAGCAGTAACCACATAGTCCTGAGTTGCTGCAACTGGCTGGGCTGGTGGTGCCCCTGTGTCTAGAGTCCCTGAACAACCTGCTCGAGTGTGCGGGCAGCGGGAGTCTGAGTGCCTCCCCCGGCCTGAGAAGTGGTTGCGACCGTCGAAACAGAGACCGCTTGAGAAAGGCCGTTACACATTGTCAGAATCTGAGCTAGGGCCTCCTGAGGGCCAGGAATCACAATAGGGACAGGTGGTGCCTGAGCTAGTCCTGGAGCATCCATAACTGGACCTAGTCCTGATCTGCGGCAACTGGTGGATCTGCAGGTACTACCCCGGTTGTTGTGCGAGCTACACCTTTGCCCCTACCACGACCTCTACCGTTGCCTCGTCCTCTCACGGCCCCGGCTGGTGGTATTGGTGGCTTGCCCTCCTGCCCGGTAGTGCGAGTCCTCACCATCTTTGAGAGACTGAAACAACAGAAGTTTAGTTACCAGAATCAACGGATTCGCATGACAAGAATTCAAGAATATGGAATTTTCCTAAAGGTTCTGTAGCCTCTCAAATATAAGTACGGACGTCTCCGTACCGATCCGCAAGACTCTACTAAACCCGCTCATGACTCGTGAGACCTATATAACCTAGGCTCTGATACCAACTTGTCACGACTCAAAAACCTAGCATGTCGTGATGACTCCTATCGATGGTACTAGGTAAGACGACTTTCCTAAAGATACTTCAGAAATCAATAAAATAGTAATGTAAAACTTTACATATCAGGAATCTTTTATAAAACTCAAAGTTAAACTCAAAATAGAAAACAAAATGCGGATTACTAGCCCCAAACATCAGGTGTCACCAAGTCATGAGCAACTAGACTCTCAATCTAAAAAGACAGTGTATACAATAGTATGCGTCTAAATATCAATACAGAGAATGAAATATAATAAGGAAGGAGCACAGGGTCTGCGAACGCCGGTAGCTACCTCGTAAATCTCCGGAAAATCAACTGCGCACAAGCTCAATGACCTCCGCGTCTGGGCACACCTGGATATGCACACAAGGTGCAGGGAGTAACGTGAGTACTTCCAACTCAGTAAGTAACAGAATTAAATAAGGAACTGAGAAGCAGTGACGAGCTACACAAAGACAACTCATTTCAGTAATTTCAGCAAAAATAGGCATGCTTTCAATTCGGTGTTTTAAATCAAAACATTTCGAGCTCAGGTAAAACAATATAAGCTCTCCAGAAATTTCACAACAACAAAAATTAGCAACGAAGTGCACAACAATTAAAAGCAAGTACAGCCTCAGCGGTTACTAACACTCATTTATCTCAACAGCTTAATCGCTCAGCTCTAAGCCTCAATACTCACAATAAAAGGTACCTGCTCTCACTGGGGGTGTACAGACTCCGGGGGGCTCCTACAGCCCAAACGCTATAATGATGCAGTGTGCATCCCGACCCAATACTGCTGCAGCGTGCAGCCCGATTCATATATTGTTGCGGCGTGCAGCCCGATCCAAGTACTGCTGTGACGTGCAGCCCGATTCGATACATGGCCCGAAGGCTTGTTGCGGCGTGCAACCCGATCCAATATTGCTTCGGCTAGCAACCCAATCCAATACATCTCACATAGCTCTCAACCCGACACTCAGGCCCTATCTCAGTCACTAGCCTTTCTAGCCTCATTGAATATCACAATAAACAGCCCAAACAGTGAATACAACAAGTATTAACAAGAAATGAGAGAGAGCTGAGATATAATGCATAAGTAAAACGGTGACTGAGTACAAGACAGTAATTTAGTAATCAATTTAACAAGTACACGACCACTACGGGTCCCAACAGTGATATCATATAGCCTAAGCATGGTTTCTATCATGTAAGGCGGTCAATAACTCCAAACACGATGAACAAGTAATAACAATGGGCTATTCGACTTTACATTCTCTCGGGACGGACAAAGTCTCAATCCCACACGATGCATGCTCACACGCCCGTCACCTAGCATGTGCGTCACCTCTAAATATCCACATCATATGAATTTCTCGGGGTTTCATACAATATAATGCAGTTGTAAAGCACAAAAGAAGTCAAAATGGGGAAAACGGGGCTATAACTCTCGAAACGACCGGCCGGGTCGTTACATATCATGTCTCCAACAATTGAGAACATAACCTAGGCATGATTTAAAGCATGAATAATATCCCACATAATCACATAAATGGAGAAAAACATGATATCAAAGAAGCATGATTGCAAAACAAGGCATATAATAGCCTATAAACTACTCGGATCATGAATACCTCGGTGCACGCACTCGCGCCTCTCACCTAGTACGTGCGTCACCCCCAACCCATCTCAAATGTCATCGTTCTCAGGCCATCTCCAACCCTTGCCTCCATTTTCTCCTCCAAAATGGAGTAAAATTACTCCAACCATTACTCCATTTTTTAACCCAAAAAAGAATATTCTATTTTATATTCTATTTTTTACTCCATTGTTTTGCTGTTGATGTTGATGTTGCTGGTGCGCAGAAAGTTTGTGCTTCGCGATCGCGAAGCCTCTCTCGTAAACGCGAAGTGTAACCAGGCTGAGGGAGAAATCCTTCTTCGCGAACGCAAAGTACTAGTCGCGAACACGAAGCACAAGGGGGTGGTACCCTTCGTGAAAGCAACCAGCCTTCCGCGAACGCGATGAGTTATGGGACCTGGGGGAGGGGATTCTCGTCTTCAATGCGAAGGCAGCCACTAGGTCGCGAACACGATGGCTTAGAGGTAAAAGCCTTTCGCGAACGTGTGGAATGACTCGTGAATGCGAAGCCTAATAGGGCCAAAGAACTGCAAACGCGACAGGTCCTTCGCGAACGCGTAGAAGACCTGCCCAGCGATTAAAACAGAACCTAAAAAACGGGAATTTGGCCATTCTTTCATATTTTCAAAACCAAGAAGCCTTAGAGGCGATTTTCAAGAGACAAGTTCTTCCCCAAAGTGTTGGTAAACGATTCTTAACTACTTTCTTCCAATTACCCATTGTTTTTCACCAATTTACAACTAAAAATCTAGGATTTTCATGGTAGAAATTGGGGGTTTGGGTAGAATTAAGGAATTTTGTATAATTGGAATTTAGACCTCGAATTGCGGTGGGATTTCAAAACTAATTACATATTCAGGCTCGGGGGTGAACAGGTAAACAGATTTTGGTCTGAATCTCGAGTTTGAACCAAGCGGGCCCGGGGTCGATTTTTAAATTTTTTTGGGAAAACTTAGAAAAAACCATGATTATGCATTAAAGTTAATTCCTTTAGCAATAATTAATGATATTGAACTAATTATGATTAGATACGAGTGGGTTGGAGGTGAATTCTAAAGGGAAAGTTGTACTTGAGCAATGAGTGGCCTGCGAAATCGAGGTAAGTGTTGTGTCTAACCTTAGCTTGAGGGAATAGGTATTGTGTGATTACGTGCTACGTGTTTTGTTGTTGAATACGATATATAGGTGAGGTGACGAGTATCTATACATTATGGCCGATTCATAACATGCAAGTGAAAGTCCATTTTTGCTAATATGTAGTCTTAAAGCCTATTATCTATGCCTATTGTTGCTATTGAAATATTGGGAGAATTGTATCCGGTTCCACCGAGATGGATAACATTGTGAATATTGATTCGAGGTTGAGATGTTAAATTGTCAAAGTAATTATTGATGAAATATTGATTCCTTGTGAAACTTCTCCTTATCAGCTGTTATTGATTCTTTGAATGGTGAGGAAGAGTGTAAAGCACGAAGGGTGATGTCGTGCATAATTTATTTATATAGTGAGGAAGAGTGTACATCACTAAGGGTGATGCCGTGCATAATTTATTTATATTGTGAAGAGGAGTGTAAAGCACGAAGTGTGATGTCGTGCACAATTTACTTACATTGTGAGGAAGAGTGTAAATCACGAAGGGTGATGCCGTGCATAATTTATTTATATTGTGAGGTCGACAGTAAAAGCACGAAGGGTGATGCCGTGCATTCTTATTTATTATCTGGTGAGGATGAGAGTAAAAGCACGAAGGGTGACACCGTGCAGATTACCTGTCTATTTTAGTTGCTTAATTTGTTGTGATCACTGTTTCTTTCTGTCTTCATGTTTTTCTCACTCCTTATGTTGAAATTCCCTACTGCATGTTCCCTTCCCATTACTTTCCATTTTTCTTTTTATTTGTTGTTATCTCCGATAGCATGATTATACTGTTCAGGTTTGTATGTGATGTCCTAGCCTCGTCACTACTTCACCGAGGTTAGGCTCGACACTTACCAGTACATGGGGTTGGTTGTACTGATACTGCACTATGTACTTTCTGTGCAGATCCAGGTTTAGATCTGAGCTGAGTTCGAGTATTAGCAGACTATTCGCACGAAGACACGAGGTAGATCTGTCAAAGTTCGCAGATTCCTGGAGTCTCTTCCTTATTATTCAGTTACTGTTTTATTTAGTTTAGAAAAGATATATATTTTATTTCAGTCAAATACTTGTAGTAAATTCTTAGTAGTTCGTTAATTGTGACTCCAAACCCTGGGTAGCTAGAGATTAGTAATATTTTTGCAGCATCGTATACTATTTCATTTGTTAATTTTGGTACCATATATTTGATGGTGGTAAAACTTTGTATATATACTTTAATTTTTTTAATGTCGTAACCCTTTAATGTTAGCTTGCCTAGCAAGTATAGCGTTATGCGCCATCACGGTCTCGACGGTGAGAAATCGGTCTGTGACAAGTTGGTATCAGAGCACTAGGTTTCCTAGGTCTCACAATTCATGGACAAGCTTAATAGAGTCTGAGGGATCGGTATGGAGACGTCTGTGCTTATCCCTAGAGGCTATAAGGTTAGGAACAAGTTCACTTTTATTCAACTTTGTCGTGCGATTCTTGTTATCCGAATACTGATTGAACTCTTCTATTCTTATTCTCTCGCAGATGGCGAGAACACGTACCTCATCTTTCGCTGACCAACAGTCGGACCCTCCAGCAGCAGCAGCTCCTTCAAGGGGCAGAGACCGAGGCCATGCCAGAGGCCAAGGCAGGGGCGGGACTCAGCCTAGTGCTCAAGCAGTAGCTTCAGCTGTGGAGCCTCAGACAGAGCTCTGTGGAGAGGCTTTAGCTCAGACCGTTCCGGCAGGACCAGCTCAGGTCCTAGAGGGGTTTATTTCTACCCCGGTCCTTCAGGATGCCTTGGTTCAACTAGTAGGCCTTATGGAGAGTGTAACCCAGACTGGTGCACTCCTCGGGGAAGCAGTCGTATCACAGACTGGATGAGAATTCTAGACTCCTGCTACCCACACTGGGGAGCAGATTACTCCTCAGCTTCAGACCCCAGTAGCCCATCCAATTAGGGTAGTTCAGCCAGTTGCTGCAGCACTACTCGTTGATGGGACAGTTATGTCCTCCGATGCTTTATGGAGATTGGATAGGTTTATCAAGCTTTTCCCTATTTATTTCAGTGGTTCCACTTCAGAGGACCCCCAGGAATACCCTGATAGATGTCATGAGGTTCTTCGGAACATGGGTATCTTGGAAACCAATGGGGTCGACTTTGCTGCTTTCTAGATGACTGGTTCTGCCAAGAAATGGTGGAGGGATTATCTATTGACTAGACCATCTGGGTCACCTGCTTTTACTTGGGATCAGTTTTCAGACCTCTTCTTGGAGAAGTTTATACCTATTACTACTGGAGAGGAGCGCCACCGTTAGTTCGAGCGTATCCAGTAGGGCAGCATGACTGTTACGTAGTATGAGACCTGTATCGTGGATTTGGACCGTCATGCTACTCTTTTGCTACCCACAGAGAGGGAGAGGTTTAGGAGATTTATTGAGGGTATTGCTCAGCCTATCAGATTGCAGATGGCTAAGGAGACAGGGAGCGAGATATCTTTCCAAGATGCGGCCAATATGGCCCGGTGAGTTGAGGTGGTTCTTGGATTGGGAGTTCATGAGTCAGACAAAAGACCTCGCCATTCCGGTGGATTCAGCGGTGCCTCATTGGGAGGTGGGGGTAGTTTTATTAGAGGCCATTCTTCCAGGACATTCCATTCAGCACTTCAGACATCCCATGGTGCCCCAGGTGGTCATGGCTCTTACATGACTTATTCTGATCAGCCAGGTCCTATCAGTGTACCTCCTCTACAGAGCTTTCAAGGTGGTTATACAGGTCTACCGGGTCAGTTTGCCGGCCAACAGTCTCAGCAGCCGAAGTCTTGTTATACTTGTGGTGACCCGAGGCACTTTGCTAGATATTTCCCTATCGCGTCGGGTAGTTCTTAGTATTAGGTTTCTCGTGTTATAGTTCCGGCACTAGCTGTCGTACCACTTGCCCAACCAGCCAGGGGTAGGGGTCAGGTAGCCAGAGGTAGGGGCCAGATTGTTAGAGGTGGAGGCCATCCCGCTAGAGGTGGAGGTCCGCATGTTAGAGGTCGTCCCAAAGATATGGTTTAGGGTGGTGGAGCCCAACCCCAATTTTATGCATTTCCAGCCAGACCTGAGGCGGAGTCCTCTTATGCTGTTATCACATGTACCATTTCAGTTTTCAATAGAGATGCTTCAGTTCAGTTTGATCCGGGGTCTACTTACTCTTATGTGATATCTTACTTTGCTTCATATTTGGTTGTGCCCCGTGATTCATTGAGTATCTCTATATATGTGTCCATGCCCGTTGGGGATGCTATTGTTGTAGATCGTGTATATCGCTCATGTGTGGTCATTATTGGGAGTCTTGGTACTAGGGTAGACCTTGTGTTTCTTGATATGGTTGATTTCGATTCATATTGAGCATGAATTTGTTGTCACCTGATTACGCTATCTTGGACTGTCATGTTAAGTCAGTGACATTAGCCTTGTCATGGTTACCTCTATTAGAGTGGAGAGGGACTCCTGGTCATTCCTCCAGCAGGGTTATTTCTTATATAAACGCTCGGCGTATGGTCGAGAAGGGGTGTTTGGCCTATTTGGCTCATGTTCGTGATTCTAGTGATGAGGTTTCTTCTATAGATTCGGTGCCTATTGTTCATGAGTTTCCCGAGGTGTTTTATGTAGACATATCGGGGATGCCGCACGATAGAGATATTGATTTTTGCATTAATGTGGCTCCGGACACTCAGCCCATTTCTATTCCTCCATACCGGATGGCCCCCACTAGAGTTGAAAGAATTGAAGGAATAACTACAAGATTTGCTTGATAAGGGCTTCATTAGTCCTAGTGTCTCACCCTGGGGTGCACCAATTTTGTTCATGAAGAAGAAGGATGAATCGATGAGGATGTGTATAGATTACTGACAGTTGAACAAAGTCACTATCAAGAATAAGTATTCGTTGCCGAGAATTGATGATTTGTTTGATCAGCTTCAGGGTGCCAGGGTGTTTTCGAAGATTGATTTGAGATTGGGCTACCATTAGTTGAAGATTAGGGCATCTGATGTCCCTAAGACAGCCTTTCGGACGAGGTATAGGCACTATGAATTTCTGGTGATGTCTTTTAGCTTGACCAATGCCCCCGTAGAATTTATGGACTTGATGAATCGGGTCTTCAAGCCTTATCTGGATTCCTTCGTAATTGTGTTTATTTATGACATTCTAATATACTCTCGCAGTCAAGAAAAGCATGAGAAGCACCTCCGGATAGCGCTTCAGACTTTGAGGGATAGTCAGTTGTATGCTAAATTTTCAAAGTTCGAGTTTTGGTTGGATTCAGTCGCTTTCTTGGGTCATGTTGTATCAGCAGAGGGTGTTCAGGTAGATCCTAAGAAGATTGAAGCAATCAAGAACTGGCCTAGACCCACTTCAGCCATGAAGATCAGGAGCTTCTTGGGTTTGGCAGGTTGTTACTGTCGGTTTGTGGAGGGGTTTTCATCTATAGCAGCCCCAATGACTAAGTTGACTCAGAAGGGTGCCCCATTCCAATGGCCAGACGAGTGTGAGGCAAGTTTTCAGAAGCTCAAGATAACCTTGACTTCAGCACCGGTGTTGGTATTTCCCTCAGGCTCAGGATCTTTCACGGTATATTGTGATGCCTCCCGTGTGGGGCTCGGAGCAGTATTGATGCAGGAAGGCAGGGTGATTGCATATGTGCCTCGGCAGTTGAAGATTTATGAGAAGAATTACCATGTCCATGACTTAGAGTTGGCAGCCATTGTTCACGCATTGAAGATTTGGAGGCATTATCTTTATGGCGTGCCGTGTGAGGTTTTCACGGATCATTTCAACCTTCAATATTTGTTCAAGAAGAAGGATCACAATTTGAGGCAGAGGAGATGGTTTGAGATATTGAAAGAATATGATGTCAATATATTGTACATCTTGAAAAGGCCAATGTGGTGGTCGATGCATTGAGTAGGAAGGCAGTGAGTATGGGCAGCCTGGCATTCATTCCAATCGATGAGAGACTGCTAGCTTCAGATATTCAGACTTTGGCCAACCAGCTTGTGAGGTTGGATATTTAAGAGCCCAGTCGTATTCTAGCTTGTACAGTCGCTCGGTCTTCCTTATTTGAGCGTATCATAGATTGGCAGTATGATGACCCTGACTTGATGGTCCTTAGGGACACAGTTTGGCACGGTGGTGCCAAGTAGGTTACAGTTGGAGATAACGGTTTTTTGAGGATGCAGGGTCGAGTGTGTGTGCCTAATGTTGATGGGCTTCGTGAGTTGTTCCTTGAGGAGGCTCATAGTTCTAAGTATTCTATTCACTCGGGTGTTACCAAGATGTACCAGGACCAGCGGCAGCATTATTGGTGGCGAAGGATGAAGAAGGATATTGTTGCTTACGAGGCTCGGTGCTTGAATTGTCAACAGGTGAAGTATGAGCATTAGAGACTCGGTGGTTTGCTTCAGAAAATGGATATCTCTGAGTGGAAGTGGGAGCGTATCACTATGGATTTTGTGGTTGGACTCCCACAGACTCAGAGGAAGTTAGACGCCGTGTGGGTTATTATGGATAGGCTGACTAAGTCAGCACACTTCATTACTGTGGAAAGTACTTACTCTTCGGAGTGGTTGGCTGAGATTTATATTCGGGAGATCGTTCACCTTCACGGTGTGCCCGTGTCTATCATTTGTGATAGAGGTACGCAGTTTACCTTACACTTTTGGAGGGCAGTAGAGCGTGAGTTAGGTACGTAGGTTGAGTTTAGCATAGCATTCTATCCTCAAACGGAAGGGCAGTCCGAGCATACTATTCAAACCTTAGAGGATATGCTCCGCGCTTGTGTTATAGATTTCAAAGGATCGTGAAAGCCTTTATGTAAAAATATATGAAATAATAATTTTGAGAGTTAAAAATTTAATTTTTAGTTGACTTTAGTCAAAGTTTTGAGTAAATAGACCCGGACTCGTGTTCAGAATCGAAATATGGGACTTGGTCGTATGATCAGAATCAAATTCCGAGCTCTCTAGCTCGAGAAATGAATTTTTGATGAAAATTGTTAAACTAAAATTTAAAGGAATTAAAGAAATTGATTAATGTTTGAACTCATTGGTATCAGGCCCGTATTTTGGTTCTGGAGCCCGGTACAGGTCTATTATAGCATATATGTCATGTCTGTGAAATTTGGTGGAAATCGGAGTTTATTTGACGTGATTCGGACGTCCGATTGAGAAGATAGTAATTTTGAAGTGTTATTGAGAAATTCATGAGTTTTGCTGCTAAATCTGTAGTTTTAGCTGTTATTTTAGAGATTTGATCGCACGAGCAAGTTTGTAGGATGTTTTTAGACTTGTGTGCATGTTTGGTTTGGAGCCCCGAGGGCTCGGGTGAGTTTCGAGTAGGCTTCGGGATATTTTGAACTTAGATAAATCTGTTGTTTTGTTGTTGCTGGTGCACAGAAAGTTTGTGCTTCGCGATCGCGAAGCTTCTCTCACGAACGCGATGTGTAGCCAGGCTGAGGGAGAAATCCTTCTTCGCAAACGCGAAGTACTGGTCGCGAACACGAAGCACTAGGGGTGGTACCCTTCGCGAACGAGACCAGCCTTCCGCGAACGCAATGAGTTATGGGGCCTAGGGGAGGGGAGGGGAGTCTTCTATGCGAACGCGGAAACTAGGTCGCGAACGCGATGGCTTGGGTGGAAATGCCTTTCGCGAACGCGTGGAATGACTCGCGAACGCGAAGCCCAATAGGGCCAAAGCACCGCAAACGCGACAGGTCCTTCTCGAACGTGAAAAAGACCTGCCCAGCGATTAAAACAGAACCTAAAAATGAGAATTTGGCCATTCTTTCATATTTTCAAAACCAAGAAGGCTTAGAGGAGATTGTCAAGAGGCAAGTTCTTCCCCAAAGTATTGGTAAACGATTCTTAACTACTTTCTTCCAATTACCCATTGTTTTTCATCAATTTACAACTAAATATCTAGGGTTTTCATGGTAGAAATTGGGGGTTTGGGTAGAATTAAGGAAGTTTGTATGAATGGAATTTAGACCTCGAATTGAGGCCGGATTTCGAAACTAATTACATATTCGGGCTCAGGGGTGAACGAGTAAACGGATTTTGGTCCGAACGTCGAGTTTGGACCAAGCGGGCCCGGGGTCGATTTTTAACTTTTTTTGGAAAAACATAGGAAAAACCATGATTATGCATTAAAGTTAATTCATTTAGCAATAATTAATGATATTGAACTAATTATGATTAGATACGAGTGGGTTGGAGGTGAATTCTAAAGGAAAAGTTGCACTTGAGCGGTGAGTGGTCTGCGAAATCGAGGTAAGTGTTGTGTCTAACCTTAGCTTGAGGGAATAGGCATTGTGTGGTTACTTGCTACGTGTTTTGTTGTTGAATACGATGTATAGGTGAGATGATGAGTACCTATACGTTGTGGTCGAGTCATAACATGTGAGTGAAAGTCCATTCTTGCTAATCTGTAGTATTAAAGCCTATTATCCATGCTTATTGTTGCTATTGAAATGTTGGGAGAATTGTATCCGGTTCCACCGAGATGGATAACATTGTGAATATTGATTCGAGGTTGAGATGTTAAATTGTGAAAGTAAGTATTGATGAAATATTGATTCCTTGTGAAACTTCTCCTTATCAGTTGTTATTGATTCTTTGAATAGTGAGGAAGAGTGTAAAGCACGAAGGGTGATGTCGTGCATAATTTATTTATATTGTGAGGAAGAGTGTAAAGAACGAAGGGTGATGTCGTGCATAATTTATTTATATTGTGAGGAAGAGTGTAAAGCACGAAGGGTGATGCCGTGCATAATTTATTTATATTGTCAGGTCGAGAGTAAAAGCACGAAGGGTGATGTCTTGCATTCTTATTTATTATCTGGTGAAGATGAGAGTAAAAGCACGAAGGGTGATGCCGTGCAGATTTCCTTTCTATTTTAGTTTCTTAATTTGTTGTGATCACTGTTTCTTTCTGTCTTCACGTTTTTCTCACTCCTTATGTTGAAATTACCCACCGCATGTTCCCTTCCCATTACTTTCTGTTTTTCTTTTTATTTCTTGTTATTTTCAATAGCATGATTATACTGTTCAGGTTGGTATGTGATGTCCTGTCCTAGCCTCATCACTACTTCGCCGAGGTTAGGCTCGACACTTACCAGTACATGGGGTCGGTTGTACTGATACAGCACTTTGCACTTTCTGTGTAGATCCAGGTTTAGGTCCGAGCTGAGTTCGAGTTGTAGCAGACTATTCACATGGAGACACGAGGTAGATCTGCCAACGTCCGCAGATTCCTTGAGTCTCTTCCTTGTTATTCAGTTACTGTTTTATTTTGTTCAGAAAATATATATATTTTCTTTCAGCCAAATACTTGTAATAAATTCTTAGTAGTTCGTGAATTGTGACTCTAAACCCTGGGTACCTAGAGATTAGTATTGTTTTCGCAGTATCATATACTATTTCATTTATTATTTTTGGTAACATATATTGGATGGTAATAAAACTTTGTATATATACTTTAATTTTTTTAATGTCGTAACCCTCTAATGTTGGCTTGCCTAGCAAGTATAGCGTTAGGCGCCATCACGGTCCCGGCGGTGGGAAATCGGGTCGTGTCAATATAAGTACTCTATTTCGGGCCTTTGAGTTATTTTATCACATTTTGAGTTGAGGATCTCGGATTTGGGGGATTTTGGGAAGGACTTTCACCACATAGATTGGGGTTATTACGTTCTACTCATATTTGATTATATTTCATGATTTTATCTTCGATTTTGGCATTTGATTCCCCATTTTGAAAGAGAAATTGGGGGGTTTTGTCTTAATTTTCCTAAAGTGAATTTTTGGGTTTTGAACATCCATTCAAAGTCAGATTTTGAGTGAAATTAGTATGGTTGGACTCGTAATTAAATGGGTTGTCCGGATATGTATGTTTTGCCGGGTTTCGAGGTGCGAGCCCGGGCCTGACTTTTTGGTTGACTTTGAGTATTTGATTTAAGATTCAACCTTTATCGATTGGGTTTGTTTCATTGGGAATTATTTGATATTTTTGAGTTTCTTTTGGCTAGTTTCGAGCCGTTTGAAGGTCGATTTGTGCAGGATGGAGCTTATAAAGTATTATTTGGCTTGCTCGGTAGTTGATTCGACTTGCTTAAGGTAAGTATCTTATCTAAACTTGGTTGAGGCACTAGTTACCTGGATTATTTGTGATACTACGTGCTATAGGGGCACATACGTGTGGGGTTTGAGCCCATGTGCGAGCACCAGGGTATTTATCCATGCTCGAGGTAGTGCTTAGGCTATGATATGCCTAGAGTTGATTGTTAAGCTTTAAGCTATAATGTTTCTCATATTTGTATCATTGTTGTGAACTATTTGAGCCATGTTTGAGTCTACGAAGAGGCTAATTCCCTGAATAAACTTGGTAATTGTTATTTCTGTGATAAAATTGCCGATTTGAGTTATGACAGCACACATTGCACATGCCTACACTTTAGCATGTTATTATACTAGTCCAGGAGTATGAAATCTTATATTTATCCATCATATACAAGCTTTCTTGTATACTTGATTCTGTGTGATATGCTTTGGACTGAATGCCTTTGACCATGCCGGGCGGATTGTGTTGACATCCCTGTGACCAGGCCGGGCGGATTGTGTTGTTATGCATGTGACCACGCTAGGTGGATTGTGTTATTATGCCTATGACCATGCCTGGTGGATTATGATATTGTGCATGTGACCATGCCAGGCGGATTGTGATATTAGCACGTGATGTTTTCGTGCAGCACGTGAATTGCCCGTGCGTATTGATATTATTAGCATATGAGTTGTCCGTACAGCACGTGAGTTTTCCTTGTAGTACGTGAGTTATCCGTGCAGTTGATATTATTAGCACATGAGTTGTCCGTGTAGCACGTGAGGTGTCCGTGCAGCGTGTGGAGACGGATCCATCCCCCTAGGGTCACCTTCTCATGACTCTCTTGATGGTATACACGCGGATTGTGAGAAACTGATGGGTTTTTGATTTATGTGAGCTCCAGGAGAGTTAGTTACTATTATTGGATCAGGTTGCACACTGCAACATGTCTTATTGTCTTATGGTTATTGGATCGGGTTGTGCGCCGCAATGGAATGACATTTGGTTATTGCACTTCATCTTTACTTGCAATTTTCTTGACTTTTTACCTGATTTACTTGCATATCTTCTTTATACGCTAGATTGTGGATAGAGTAGAACACTTATAAATAAAGAATTGTGAGCATCAAAGAGGTTTACCTGAGTTTTCCAGATTTGATCGCATATCTATTCTATACTTGTTGAAATTATGAACTATACAAGTGTTAGTGGAGTATCATTTATTGTTCTTGCTTCTTTTATCTATCGGTTAGTTAGGATATTTATTGAGTACATGGGGTTAGTTGTAGTCATACTATACTTCTGCACCTTGCGTGCAGATCTTAGAGTTGATGTTGCTATGTATGGCAGGAGCTAGCATTGAAGTTGTACCTGCGTTCCAGTTTTCGCAACCACTAGTTCTTGGTAGTTCTACATTTGAGATTCTGTTCATATATATTTCAAAAAAGATGTTGTATGATTTTTCATTTCAGTTTGTAAATATAAGTCTTAGCGACTCATGACTTGTACGACCAGTCCTTCGGTTGTTGCATAAAAGTTTAGTTAATTCATCATTTCTTTCTTATAAATCTCAGTTGGAAATATGATGGTTATTATTTGGCTTACCTAGCGGATTGGGTTAGATTCCATCACGACTAGTTGGATTTTTGGGTCATGACAAGTTGGTATCAGAGCTCTAGGTTCATAGGTTATGCGAGTCATGAGCAAATATCTAGTAGAGTCTTGCGGATCGGTATGATGACGTCCATACCTATCTTCGAGGGGATACAGGGCATCTAGGATAAACTTCTCACTTTTCATTCCTTATCGTGCGGCATTGATTCATCTAGAAGTGTATATTTTTGAATTCCTTCCACTCACTCATATGCTATGTGATTTCTCGGTATCAGTTGTGCATCAACGACTTGTGGTTCCATGGATGAGATGTGAGATGTGTTTTATATGTTTTGGTGATGGGCCGGTCTAGAGGACTTGAGGCCGGATTCAGGTTGTTTGAGAATGTTCTTTTGGAATTATATGTCCGGTAGTATCCCTAGGAGCGAGATTTTTGACTCAGTGAGTGGTTGGATGGCTATATTATGATTATGTTGTGACTGCAGGATGTGTTTAGATGGTTTTGATATGAAAAGAATATTTTTCTTGGAATGTGAAGGACTATGAATGCTTCATTTCCGTGGATGTGTTAACAGTCTTGAGTTATGAGTGTTCATAGGGATTCTTTCATGTTGTTCATTTGTGGAACGAAGTAGATTCTCATGTCTTGTTGACGAGTTCAGATTCAGGAAGATTAAGTGATTGCACAGTAGTTTTGGCCTAGAGAAATGCCAGTTTGAAGCTAAGCAGGTGGGTTATCTCCTGTGGGATTCTCTACGGTTGTGTGATTCTTATGGTGATTCTAGGGAGAGTTTCTTTCTATCGGTGGATTACATGTGTCCCAATTTGAGTTTGGATTGCTTGAGGAAGTTGACCTGACTTTCACGAGGAGAATATGAGTTTAGCAAATGATTCGAAGTATTTGTATGGTTAGTGCTACATGAGTTCATAAAGGATTTGGCTGGGTTACGGTGCAAGATCGTGGCATTTATGAAGAAAGGGAATTGTGGGTTATCGGATGTTATGTTCTATGGATTTGATCCAAGTGGGGGAGTCTTCTATCGATGATTTGATTCCATGGTTATGTATTAAATATTAGCTTGGTCTGAGGCATACTTGTGGATTGGTTACGACTTGAAGAGGTTGATTTCGAGGATGAATTGAAATTTCTAGATGCATGATGTATTACACTTTATGGATATATGAAAATATTGGGATGATTCGGTTTGTTATTTGTGATGGATGTAATGTGCTTAGAGGAGGGATTTACTCGCTTGCTTAGAGGTCTGGGTTACTTTTTCAGGTGTTTGTGTGTTAATGGAGCACAGGTCGTTTTGCTTGTTTGAGCGGTGCATTGGATATTAGAGTAGGGTGGATGACTCTCGAGAAGGTTCTAATGGGTTCAAGATTCACATGTGGAATTTGGAGAATTTCTGGATTTGTAAAAATCTAAGATTTGAGTTTCACGATGGATGGCGTCGGGACTCGCGATGTTTCTATATCATTATGAATTCTACATTTGTATATCAGAAAGGTTAAGGAAACAACTTCAGATTCTCAGAAGGTCTCTTCAGAGTAGGTGTCTCGGTTGTGGTACTTTTAGGGTGCTTAAGAGGGAATATAGTGGCTTATGGGCCTAAGGGAGATGTTGTTTTATGCTAGGACCTCTCGTGGTGAGTGTTGGGTTAAGGGTCGTAGTGTACTAGCAAGTAGAAGTGTTAACTTGAAGGCAATTTGGAAGGAACTCAGAAAAAATGATAGCTTGGTAGTAGATCAGATCAGCATGGTTACATGTGTAATCGGTTCTTTTGGTTCTTATGACATGGTGAGTCTCTACAGGTGTTTTGTGGCAATACTCTGGGGTTGCAACCTGCATGACTTGGTAGAGTTAGAGGGATTCAGTTCTGGTGGCTTGGTTATGTGCATATGGGTTTCGTAGATTTCTCAATGACTTCTACCACGCTTGATGGATATTTTATACCTGCATGAGGAGTATGTTGTGTATTGTGACTTTCTCCTAGATGGATCAAGTGGAAGGTTTCTGATCGATTGAGTATGTAATCTGCTTGTGACTCATGGTTGGTAATGTGGTTCTCGCGTTTTCATATGATGGTTTGATTAGATGTGGTGCGTCGTATGGGATTGGGATTTGTGATGTTAGGCTAAAAATCCATATTTCACATGTAATTTACCTTGCATTATACCTCAAGGTTCTTAATTTTGGTGTAAATATTTGTGACTCGAGCTTAATAATGGTGTTTATATGTGTAGGAGTCAATTTGAAGTGATTTGGCAAGCTTGCATGCAAAGTGAAGTAAAAACGGAAGAATTTGGAGGGAGTATGAGTTTGGTGCTCAGGTTGGTGCCAGGCACCAACCAAAATGCCAAGGACAGAACGGTGAAAAACTTAGGCGTCCTGGTTGGCGCCAGGCGCCAAGCGAGAGGCGTATTTCATCCTATTTTGGCTAGGACTTGGTAGTTTCGACCCTACACGCCCCCAACATGTATAAAAGGAGTTCTAAACCTATTTCTTAGAGTTTAGACATTATTTCGAGAGGAAAAAGGCTACGGGAACACTCAGAATCGCAAGAGTTTCTCTTTCATTCTTCCTTAATCTGTATTTTAATTCTTTCAATTATTATCATAATTTTTAGTATGACTATGAGTAGCTAAACCTTCTAGTTTAGGGTTTGATAGAACCTATTGGAGGATGATTTTCTTCTACGTTTAATATAAATTTTCCATTTACTTTTCTCTACTTGTTAAGATGTATGATTATTGTGGTTGATTGAAGGGCCCTCAATTGACTGTGCCTATTTAGGTATACATTTAGTTAGTTATTGACCAACATCACTCCTAACTCATATGAGGAATCAATATGAAGGGTTTAAAGGTGGTATTAGAAATAACGAAATCTTGGTGCGATCTTAGTGAGAGATAAACTAGAGCCAGCTAGCGGAGTTTAGAAGAATACGCTTCGTAAATTGTGGTAGTTACTCGAAAGAGAATTACGACACCCAAAGTACTCACAATCAGTAGAGAATAGTTAGGCGAATTTATAGAGAACGTAGCGGGGAGGATTTCGACAATAGGGGAAATCATAACCCTATACTTTTTTAAATCTTGTCCACAACATTTTCTCTGTTAGCTATCAATTATTGCATTTTAATTACTTTACTCTTAGTTAGTAAACATTCAAATTGTTATTTCATATTTCTGAAGGTTGATTACTTGAATTCGTGTGAATCTAGTGGTTATAATAAATAGGTTAATTCCCTTGTGGGATTCAACACCAAACTTGTAACCGGATCATATTTGAAACAACCGCTAGACCTCTTAGGAGGCATAGTTGGGCGTGATCAAATTTTGGCGTCGTTGCCAGGGAATCAACAGTGTTATTAATTACAACTAGAAGAATAGCTAGAATTCGTAGTTTAATCAGCTTTCTAGACTTGAAATTCATTATATTGAAATTCTAATGTTTGTACTCTTGGGTGTTATAGGTGTATGCCTAGAAACTTCTCAAGAACTGGTGAATTGTTCGAAGCACTATCGGATCTTGAAAAAGCTTTCAAGGCATTTGATCATGCAAACAAGAAGGACAAACGACAACAGAACTCAATAGAACAAATAAAACTAGACATTGGTGACATAATAGACAACCCAAACAACTGAAACAATGGGAATGACCCGAACAATCAGGGTGTGGCACCTCTTGTTCCTGAAGCAGCCTTGTATGATTGGGCACAACCCACCACAGAAAATCTGGCAACAGCAATTGCAGTCCCTCGGATACAAGCAGAATCATTTCAAATCACAAACAACATGCTACATTTGTTGCAGAACAAGGGACTGTTCTCGGGGTCTTACATTGAAGATCCTTAGTAGCATCTGAAAAATTTCCTGTCAATATGTGCCATGCAAAGGCAATCAAATGTGACATCGGAAGAAATAAGGCTATTGTTGTTTCCATTCTCAGTGACGGGAGAGGCTCAGACATAGCTCAATTCGCTCCCCATAAACTCCATCACCACTTGGGAGGAATTAGTCAAGCAATTTTTGAACAAGTTCTACCCACCCAATAAGACTGCCAAGCAAGTTGATGAGATATTGAGCTTCAGGCAGAAACCAGCTGAAACACTGCAAGAAACGTGGGAGAGGTTCAACGGTATGCTGGTTAAGTGTCCACATCCTGGCATTCCATATCAGATGTTGGGGAAAAGGTTCTACATGGGATTGGCAGATAGCTTGAAGGCCAATGTTGATGCTTCAGCAGGTGGAGCATTTTTTATCAAATCATATGGAATGCAAGGTCTTACTTGATAAAATGGCTCAAAACTCAGGATGGATGACAAGAGACTCTACAATCACTCTTGTAGTTCACTCAGTAGCTTTAGACCCAAACAACTCCATAACCGAGAATATGGCCACTCTAATGATGCAAATGAGTACCCTCACCAAGAAGATTGACGAATTATGCCAGAAGTAGGTACACATAGTTGACACGACTAATGGAGGCTTATGTACACCATGTATTAACCAACCATATGTGTGCTCGTGGAGTGGTGAAAGTGACAACCAGAAATATCACGAAAATATGAACTATATGGACAACTATGGAGGACAGAGGCAAGGTGGTCAGAATTGGGGGCAAGAGAATCAGCAGTATAGACCAGCACAGCAGCAGTACAATAATAGCAACAATCTTATAGTTATGCGACCATAGGGTTAAGTTATGCCTTTCCAAAGGCAACAGGGATACAATTAGCAAAATCAGCAGCCAGCTTATCAATAACCTCAACAACAACAACAGATAGTGAGACAAGATGATGGGTTGTCTGAAATTAAAGGAATGCTGCAACAACTGATTGGGTTGAAGGGGAAAATGTAGGAGAAGGTGGAAGCACATGGATCAGCGATAAAAAGCATTGATATTCAATTAGGGCAGATATCTATGGCTCTGAATAATCTTTCCCAAGGGACGCTACCTGTAGACACATATGTCAATCCAAAAGAGCTGGGCCCGAAGTAGGTTATGACGGTGAGTCTAAGAAATGGTAGAGACCTTGATCTAGAGCAAGAAATTGCTCGCGAAAGTCGACCAACCGAGATACTCGTGCCAGTATCGATTGAGGTAGATGAGTCAACTAAGCTAACTGAAGTAAGAATCCAGCCAGCTCAGGAGGAAATAAATAAGGAAACAGAGGTTGAAAAGGAGGCTGAGGTAGTACAAGAGAAGGCAGTAGAAAAAGTGCCCGAGCAGGATCTAACTCAAGTCACAGGAAAGAAGCGACTGCCAGCACCCTTCCCGTAGAGGTTGGCCAAATATCAGAAGGATGAGCAGTATAAGAAATTCATGGAGATGTTAAAGCAAATCCAGGTGAACATTACACTGATTGACACCTTGAGGGAGATTCCTGGGTATGCAAAAATGATGAAGGACTTGATGTCTCGCAAGTTTGACTTTCAAGACTTGGCCACTGTTACACAAACTCAAACATGTAGTGTTGTCGTAATGAGACCCATAGTTGAGAAGTTGTTCGACCCAAGGAGTTTCACAATCCCATGCACAATAGGCAGCTATGCTTTTGCTAAAGCATTTTGTGATTTAGGGGAGAGCATAAACTTGATTCCCTTGGCTATCTATAAAAGGTTAGGCATTGGAAGAGCAAGACCCAAATCCATGTTACTACAACTAGCCTACCAAACGGTGAAGAGGCCATCAGATATACTTGATGATGTACTAGTGCAGGTTAGAAAGTTTGTGTTTCTGGCAGATTTTGTCATTCTGGACTTCCGGGTTGACGAGGAGACTCCCATAATTTTGGGAAGGCCATTCTTGGCCACCGGGAGAGATCTAATTGATTGTGCAACTATAGAGCTAAAGATGATAGTGAACGATGAAGATATAACATTCAATGTGCAGAAGTCTATGCGGAGACCAAGTGAATTTGCTAACTGGTCTTTGATATAAGTTGTGGATGTGATTTTGGAGGAGCAAGATGAGGCTCTGAATGCTAAAGACCCTCTAGCAGCCTGCCTCATGAACTTAGAAGAGGTAAATGGTGAGGACTTGGCGGAGTGGTTGTTGGCTCTTGAAGTCCAAGGATACTGGAAAAGATAGCTCGAAGTCGAGTCTTTACACTTAAAAGAAAGAAAGACTCCTCCAGCTAAGCCATTGATCGAAGAGCCACCACAGTTGGAACTGAAACTCAGGGTATAATCAGATCTCTATTTCCCCAGAGGATAGAGAGAAAATGTCATTCACCTGTCCATATGGCATCTACGCTTTTCGGAGAATGTTGTTTGGCCTATGCAATGCACCTGTCACATTCCAAAGGTGCATGATGGCCATATGCATAGATATGGTAGAGGACATAATGGAATTCTTCATGGATGATTTATCAGTGATGGGAGACTCGTTCGATGACTACCTTACGAATCTAAATAGAGTGTTGAAGAGATATATGGAGACTAATCTGGTGCTAAACTGGGAAAAGTGCCATTTCATGGTACATGAAGGTATAGTCTTGGGGCACCTAGTGTCAAGTATGGGCATTGAGGTGGATCGTGCAAAGGTTGATGTATTATAAAAGTTACCACCACCCACTTCCGTCAAAGAAATATGAAGTTTCCTGGCCACGCTAGTTTCTACAGGCGGTTTGTAAAATATTTTTTCAAAATTGCTAACCTTTTGTGTAAACTTCTTGAAAAAGATCACCCTTTTGTGTTTTCTGATGACTGTAGGGTAGCTTTCAAGGATTTGAAGAAGAGGTTGTTGACTCCACCAATCATAGTGTCACCTGACTGGGGGCAACCTTTTGAGCTGATGTGTGATGCAAGGGACTATGTTGTGGGAGCATTTCTTGGGCAGCGAAAAGATAAAGTCTATCATCCAATCTACTATGCAAGTAGAACCTTGAGTTGTGCCCAACAAAATTACACAGTGACCGAGAAAGAGATGTTGGTAGTGGTGTTCGCATTTGACAAATTCAGGTCATACATGATAGCCTCGAAGGTAATAGTGTATACTGACCATGTTGCTCTCAGGTACCTAATTGAGAAGGAGTCAAAATCGTGCCTGATTCAATGGGTGCTATTGATGCAAGAATTTGACTTGGAAATTCGTGACTGGAAGGGAACGGAGAACCAAGTGGCTGATCAATTGTCTAGTCTGGAAGGAGCAGAGAAGAAGGTTGAGGTGGAAGAGATTGTGGAGACTTTCCCGGATGAGCAATTGTTGGCTACGAGCCTTGAGGTAGCGCCATGGTATGTAGACATTGCAAACTACCTGGCGAGCTGTAATGTCCCCTATGACCTCTTCTCTATACAAAAGAAAAAGTTCTTTCGTGATTGTCATATGTATTTTTAGGATGAGCCTTATCTGTTCAAGATTTGTGTTGATAACATGATCTGGAGATGTATTCCCAAGATAGACCAATCTTCTATTTTGCAGGCTTATCACGCATCCCCATATGGTGGCCATTTTGTGGGAGTAAGGACAGCTGCGGAAGTGTTGGAGTCAGGCTTCTACTGGTCGACATTGTTCAAAGATGCACACTTCTGGGTGAAGGGTTGTGACGAATGCCAATAAATCGGGAATATTTCCCGCTGACATGAGATGCCCATGAACCCAATCCTGGAGGTGGAAGTGTTTGATGTATGGGGAATCGATTTCATGAGGCCTTTTGTCAGCTCATATGGAAACAAGTACATACTCGTAGTTGTGGACTATGTATAAAAATTGGTGGATGTTGTGGCACTCCCTACAAATGATGCAAAGGGGGTCATTGGTTTTTTGAGAAAGAATATATTCACCCGATTTGGCACTCCAAGGGAAATAATTAGTGATGGAGGCACTTACTTCTGCAATCGATCCTTCCCCAAGTTGTTAGAAATATATGGTGTACACCGCAAGGTTTCCACCCCATATCACCCACAAATGAGTGGGAAAATGGAAGTTTCGAACAGATAGATAAATAGCATTTTGACAAAAATAGTGAATGCTACAAGAACAGATTGGGCGAGAAAGTTAGATGATGCACTCTGGGCCTATCTTACCGCTTTCAAAACTCCAATTGGCATGTCGCCACATAAATTGGTGTTTGGGAAGGCGTTTCAGTTACCCGTGGAGTTAGAGCATAAAGCTTTGTGGGCATTGAGGCAGTTGAATCTCAATATGGAAGCCACGGGTACAAGTAGAGTTACAACGCTGCATGAGCTTGATGAGTTTTGATACCATGCTTTTAACAAGACTATACAAAGAGATAATGAAGATGATGCATGACAAAAATATTCTTGAGCGGAGTTTTAAATCTGGAGATGTGGTATTGCTATACAATTCGAGATTGAAGCTGTTTCTGGGCAAGTTAAAGTCAAGATGGCCATAACCATTTCGTGTGGTAAAGATGCATCCTGCCGGAGCCGTAGAAATTTCACCAGAAGATGGCGTCTGCAAGTTCAAAGTTAACGGGAAAAGGCTAAAAAATTATCAAGGCATGGTTGAGGAAGATAAGGCAATCTCGACCATGTACTTGAAGGATCCTTGATAAAGGGATGGCCTGAGTCGCACCGCGACGTTAAATTAGGTGCTTCGTGGGAGGCAACCCATTGTAATATTGTAATTCGTCGTGTCGCGACGTTAAATCAAGCGCTTGTTGGGAGGCAACCAATTTTATTATTTTCGTCTAGTTTCATTTAGTATAAAATTAAAAAAAGAAAAGAAAAAAATTCAGCAGCAGTTCAGTGCCCAGCTAAGCGCCAGGCGCCAACGAAAAAAACATAGGCAGAAAATTCACAAACGCTGTTGTTTTCTTCAGCGCTTAGCGCAGATGGAAACGGACAGGTAAGTCATACCCGTTTTATGTTGTAAACCCGACCCAAACACCTAATTATAATAAAATATCACCAAAAAAAAATCTGACCCTTCACACCCTAATATCCAAATCCCTCCCCCTCCCAGTTCTCTCTCACTCACTCTCTCTCCTCCCCTCCCCTCCCGCTCGCCTCTTCTTTCTTTCTACCCATCACAGGTGCGTTTTTTCTTTCTTTTCTTCTCTTTATTTCGTTTTCTCTTGTTGCCTTCTCCTTGTTTTTTTTTGTTTTACTTACTTCCTGATTTTGTAGTATTGTTTTGTTTTATTTTTAATCTCTCACTCTTCTTCTCCCCCCCAACTTCCCATGGAGTAGAGTATTGGCAAGTAGGTATTGAATTGTAATTTTTTTTTGTTTTTCTTTTTTTTGAGTTGTTCCTTGAATACGGGGTGGAAAACTAAAAATCCCACCACCTCGTTTAATTTGGAGGGCATGGCACTTGTCCAATGATTTGAAAGACTTGAATGAAAATGTTGTGCACCACGTGTTTGATGAAATTCTGGAAAGAAAAATTGTTGATTGTCGACGAAGTCTGAGTAGCCGACCATTGTTTGTTCGTGCTAATGTGTGAACGTGGGCTATTAGAGAGTGATATCAGGCACGAAGGTCATATGTGTGAGCCTATATGTGTGATCTTGTCGTGTATCTCATTGTTTCTTTTCTCTTTTAGGTGTTTCATTGAATTGTAATGTATCCTAATTGCATGGGTAGCAACTTGGGTCCAACAAACCTCTGGTCAATCAACTTTAAAAGCCCGAGTGTAGTGTGATGCATTGTAATGTATGTGTTGCCGTTATATGCTATATGCGGATGTTGTTGGTTGCAAAGGGGAAGTCTTTTGTTCCCGAAGCATTGCTTGAATCTTAAGTGTGGCGTCACCCCAACCCTACCTTTTATCTATAGAGGAGCTTTGAAGTTTTCACTAATGCGGAATTCATTGTTCACAGGTGTCAGTACTAATGGCTCGTCAAGGTTCACATAAGGCAAAGGCAACGGCAAAGCCTTCTATGGCTTCCCCATCCACGACGAAGTGAAAACAAAGTGAGGTTTCTTCATGCAAATCAGGTAATGGAAAGTGTCACGATCCAAAATCCTAACTTAGGTCGTGATGGCGCCCAAGAGCGGGGTCAGGCAAGCCAACTCTCAATTTACTAAGGGTTCTTTCTTATTAGATTATACATTTCAACATATACTCAGTTTTTAAAACTTAAAACATGAATCGACAAGAATAATTAGCCATTTTTTAATCAAAAGCAATCATGAAGAAGCGTGAGCCAATATATATACAAACCCAAATCCATAATAACTATCACGTGTGTACCAGGAACTAGTGTCACAAGTCCTACGGGCATACTAACAGAATATACAAAACATACAATATACAGTCCCACTGTCTGAAGGAAATAGACGGGAAATAAGCAAAAGAAACCCCATGGTGCTGCCGGAGATCGCCAGGGAAAGCAGCTCACCGTGAAATCAGGTCCGTCTATAATCAAAATCAAGCTCCGGTCCAACATACAGATACACCAGCCTCAGAACCTGTACATATAAGTACAGAAGCGTAGCATGATTACATAAATATATATCTACCCAGTGAGTATCCCGCCTAAACTCGAAGAGGTAGTGAAGAGAGGTCGATTGGACACTCACTAAGGTCCAACAGTATAATTTAACCAAATATGATGGAAATAGTAGGCATGTAAAGGCAGTGAAGCAATAAATATATATAAGTCACTGAAATCCAAGGAAGTACTGGGAATGAATAAAACATTTACTATTTCACCTTCCCCCAAATATCTGTCAAATTAATGTCCATGAATTTAGTAACAAATAAATCATGCGCATGCAGGGTAAGGACAATCGGCCGGAGTCATAAGATTTTCATGTCCGTGCACTGCCAAGGGTCGAACGGCCCGAACCATAAGTGCACCTTTCCATAAAGTACTCACATCTATGCACTACCGAGTATCGAACGGCCCGAACCAAAAATGCATCTCTGCCATAAAGTAATCCTCTCTATGCACTATCAAGGATCGAACGGCCCAAACCACAAGTGCATCTCCCAATCTGCTTTGGCGTACGGCCCGTTCCCATAAGAGTGGGGGAAATCACACTCCGCTAGCGGAATGTAAATTGCGAAGCGGCCACATGCACACACATTATTCCTTTTAAATTACTTTTCAGTGAATAATTCCTTACAAGTTTTCTCAACTTCCATGACCTCAGAAAAATAAGCCGTATGTATCATTTAATTTATTAAGCATATAGTTCATATCAAGTAAAACACAAGGCATGATGTGGGCCTAACTACCCGGACATAATAGTAATAGCCACTACGTACGGACTCCCGTCACTTTGTACGTACGTAGCCCCCACAATTATCACATATAGCATTTAAATCACCTAGGGGGATAGTTCCCCCTTACAAGGTTAGAAAGGAGACTCACCTCGCGTCGCATCTACTCCCCGGGTCAAGAATGCGCCTGAAACTCCGAACTCGACACCCACGAACTCGAAACTAGCCAAATGTTATACAAATATATCAATTTATATTCAAAGCATGGAATTCTCCTATTATTTAGTCAAATTCACCATTCTTGAAGAAATCCCAAAATCCAACCCCGCGCCCGCATGCCCAGATTCCGAAAATTCTCGAAGGAAACACTCACCCATAACCTAAGGATCGTGAATATATGATTTTTGTATGAATTAATAGCCAATGCACGGGTAATTTTCTACATTTTCAATAGCCCTAGGTTACTACCCCAAATCCTTAATTTTCACTAATTAGATAGTTAATTTAGCTTGTAATCGATGCATGAAACTAATATTAGGGTAAAATTTACTTACCTTCAATAACTAGGTCGTTTAACCCTCTTGAATGTTGAAAATCGTCCCAAGGAAGAAGAAGAAGATGAGGAAAATGAATTAAATCCCGTTATAAAAACACACTGCACAGCTGCCCCTTCTATGCGGACGCATCAGGGGCAGTGCGTTCGCGATGAACAAATGGCCAGGCCTGATGAGGCCTTTTATGCGAACGCAGAGTGGTCTTCGCGAACGCGGAGGCTAGCCAGGCTAAACCTACGCGAACGTGGCTGGGGGGGTGCGAACGCACTGAGTAAGGGCTAAGATGGTCTGGCCCAATGCCCTACCCTATGCGAACGCGGAGCACCTATGCGAACGCATAGGGAAAATTTTCACTCCCTCCCAGATCCTTCCATGCGAACGCGGCAGAGCAACCGCGAACGCATAGAAGGAAACCAGACACAGAAATTCTGGTGTTTTGCATTTAACTCCGAGGGGTTCGAAACTTACCCGAGCCCCTTGGGACCCCGTCCAAAGGCACTGGCAGGTCTGTATTCATGATACGGACTCGCTCGAATTTACGAAATGTGAAAAACAACCACGAAACTAAGAATTTGACTCCAAAACTAAATTGAATCAAACTTTGAACTTAAAGTCCTAGAATTCGCTAACAATGCGCCGAACCGACCTATACTACTCGGAATGACACCAAATNAACGCAGAGTGGTCTTCGCGAACGCGGAGGCTAGCCAGGCTAAACCTACGCGAACGTGGCTGGGGGGGTGCGAACGCACTGAGTAAGGGCTAAGATGGTCTGGCCCAATGCCCTACCCTATGCGAACGCGGAGCACCTATGCGAACGCATAGGGAAAATTTTCACTCCCTCCCAGATCCTTCCATGCGAACGCGGCAGAGCAACCGCGAACGCATAGAAGGAAACCAGACACAGAAATTCTGGTGTTTTGCATTTAACTCCGAGGGGTTCGAAACTTACCCGAGCCCCTTGGGACCCCGTCCAAAGGCACTGGCAGGTCTGTATTCATGATACGGACTCGCTCGAATTTACGAAATGTG
>ML370791.1:0-32216 GCA_005239525.1 Nicotiana knightiana
ATTGGTAGCTGCCCCCATAATTGTTGCACCTGATTGGTCAGTACCATTTGAACTTATGTGTGATGCAAGTGACCATGCAATTGGGGCAGTGCTAGGCCAAAGGAAAGACAAGATGTTTTATTCCATCTACTATGCGAGTAAGACCCTTGATGATACACAACAGAATTACACCACCACTGAAAAGGAGCTGTTAGATGTGGTGTGGGCCTTTGAAAAATTACGGGCATACTTGGTGGGAACTAAAGTTATAGTCCACACAGATCACACAGCAATCAGGTATTTATTCACAAAGAAAGAATCTAAAGATAGACTGATGCGCTGGGTTTTATTGTTGCAGGAATTTGATGTGGAGATAAGAGACCGAAAGGGCACTGATAACCAAGAAGCTTACCATTTGTTAAGGCTGGAAAATCATGATCATGTTGAGGAGGGTGGAGATATGAAAGAAGTTTTTCCTGATACCCAAGACCCTCCTCCATGGTATGCAGACTATGTGAATTATCTGGTGAGTGGGGTACTTCCTCCGAAAATAGAATCTGAAGCAAGAAAGAGGTTCTTACGCGATGTGAAGTTTTACTACTAGGATGAGCCCTACATGTACAAAGAATGTGGTGATCAGTTAATGAGGAAATGTATTCCTGATAAAGAAGTGGAACTTGTGCTGTATGATTTTCATGCATCACCATATGGGAGCCATCATGGTGGCGATAGAACAACGGCGAAAGTGCTACAATCTGGTTTGTTTTGGCCAACGCTATTCAAAGATGCCCACACATTTGTTAAAAAGTGTGACCAGTGCCAGAGAACAGGAATGATAACAAGGAAGCACGAGATGCCTTTGAATAATATCTTGGAGGTCGAGATTTTTGATGTATGGGGGATAGACTTTATGGGTCCATTCCCATCATCCAGGGGAAATAAATACATTTTGCTGGCAGTTGACTACATGTCGAAATGGATAGAGGCAATTACATTGCCGACGAATGATGCCATGGTTGTCGCTGCGTTTGTGAAGAAGAATATATTCTCCAGATTTGGTACTCCACGTGCCTTGATTAGTGATGAAGGAACCCACTTTTGCAATCGGTTGTTGAATAACCTTTTAGCTAAATATGGGGTCCGTCATCGAGTTGCAACAGCATATCACCCTCAAACAAGTGGCCAAGCAGAGGTATCCAACAGAGAAATTAAGCAAATATTAGAGAAAACGGTGAGTGTGAACAGGAAAGATTGGGCTGCTAAGCTAGATGATGCCTTATGGGCATACAGAACAGCGTACAAAACACCAATTGGAGCATCACCGTACAAGATGGTCTATGGGAAGGCATGTCACTTGCCCGTAGAGCTTGAACATAGAGCATATTGGGCCATCAAGAAGCTAAACATGAACCTTGAAGCCGCGGGTGAGAAAAGATTGCTGCAGTTGGATGAATTGGATGAGTTCAGGTTGCACTCATACGAAAATGCCAAACTTTACAAAGAAAAGACCAAGAGATGGCATGACAAACATATAAAGCCGCGTCATTTTGAGCCAGGCCAACAAGTATTATTATTCAATTCTAGGCTGAGACTGTTTCCTGGAAAGCTGAAATCGAGATGGTCAGGCCCGTTTGAGATAGTGAGAGTCACCCTATATGGTGCACTTGAGCTGCGAGCTATACATGGTGAAAGAAATTTTTTAGTGAATGGACATAGAGTCAAACACTATTGGGGTGGTACCATAAATCGTGAGAAGACCAAGGTCGTGCTCGCTGATTAATGAGGCGAGATTCTGCGTCGTGCCGCGACGTTAAATAAGGCGCTTGTTGGGAGGCAACCTAACCTGTATATCTTTTCAGAATTTTTTATAGTGTCAGTTTTATGTTGTTTTTAATTTGCAGAGTAGGGGAAGTCTGAGTACCCAAAAGTTGAAGCTGAGGGGCATGTTTGAGCTTAAGTGTGGGGTCATCCCGACTCTAAAGATTGAGAATCATGTCCGAGCTAGACCCGAGAGGGTCTCAGGGAGTATTTCTCACCCTTGTTTTAATGTTTTTCTTTGTGATCATGCATCGAGGACTATGCATAACATAAGTGTGGGGTGGGGAAACTACTTTCTGAAGTGAAGTGTAATTGTATAAAATTATTTTTTTTAGAAATTTTTTTTTTTGGACTTTTCCCAACGATGGATCTGTTGGACAATTTTCTTGAGGGAAAAAGTCCGATTTAAAAACACTAAATTTTTTGTTTTGTAGGATAGTTAGGTAGTTTCCCTTGGTTTTTCTTTGGCCAACGGTTCTTTTCTAAGGGTGTAGCTTGAACCGGGCACTTTAAATTATTTTTGTTTTTTTGAGTAGTTAGGAAGGAACTGAGTTACTCTTAGAAATACCCATTGACATGTTTGATGCCGGCATATTAGGTTATGACATACATTCTGCTTTTCCTTATATTTGGTTGACATGTGATGCCTGAGTAAAAAAAAATAGCCTATTTTGTGACGCCTTAGCTCAGTTGTTTGACTTGTATGTTATATAGTGTAGTATTGCTTAATTCTCTCAATTTTGTGTGCTTGCTTGACTTGAGAGTTGAATAAAACCGTTGTGATTGAGTCATGTGCAATGTGTGAGTGAGGTTTAGTGATTTTCTATGTGCACTTGCCCCGTGTCTTAATCGAAGCGAAATTGTAGGTTATGCTAGTCTAGGAGATGACTTAGGAATTTTCTTGCTTGATTATGGACGTGCTTGTCACATAAGAATTACATTTTCCATTGCTAGCCCCTTTGATCCTTTAGACCTTTTCTTTGGTACCCACATTACAAGCCGTACCTTAAATTGAGATTTTTTCACCTTTTCCTCCTAAGGCACTTAGTCGCTAAGAGAAGTAAGGTGAGGTATTGGGGATTAACTTTTGAGTGGAGCCATGGAAAGGCCTGTTAGTGTACTAAAAATTGTATTCAAAAGTCACTAGCCATTGAATCTGCATGTATGGAGTGTGTGTAGGAAAGAAAAAAATGATAGTAAAAGTATGTACAAAAATATACACACCTCCAATTGTTATTAATTTGTGCTAGTGAAAATATAGAAGTGCTTCATTGAAAAAAGGGCTATGTTGAATATGAATTGTGGCAAGAGAATTAGTTGAGAAGAATATGTGTTGATGTGTGAAGGTAGCGTATTAAAGTTCTTAGGAGGGTTAGTCACTATTCCTAAATATATCATACCCATCCTTTAGCCTACATTACAACCTTAAAAGTCCTACTTGATCCTAGCTTTGGCTAACTTGAATTAGTGGAGATCTACACTACGGGCAAGCTTATGGTACGACCACGGGATGCATATGAATTCTTTGTGAGAGTGAGGGAATTTGTTCAATTGTGTGATGTCCTTAAATTATGTTCAAAAGCATATTTGAATGTGTGGACTAGTTATATTCACTCTTTTATTGTTGGTGAGGGCACATGATCTCATGAACGTTTGGTAATGTTGTAAACTTTCTTCTTGGGTAGGTGCGTGAATTAAGAGGGCTTAGTGGTTGCAAGTTGACTCTTGAGGTTGGCGGTCGCAATTAGGTTGTTGGTATGATTGATTAAATTGTTATACTTGGGCATGTTTAAAGAAGGGGGAAGAAAGTGAAATTTTGTATGTTCATACTTGATTGCCAGTATCGATCATAGTTAAGGGGTAAGGTGTGTGATTGAAAAGTAAAATACTCCTTGATAATGAAATGTGTACGTGTTGAAGGGTAGTGAATTGTCCCATTGCTCGAGGACGAACAAGAGTCTAAGTGTGGGGTGTTGATGTGTGGCCATAAGTCATGGTTTAAAGCATTATGTGACTTACATTTTATGTGCGTTAATGATAAAAATACACGTCGTATGTGCATAATGGAGTCTATTTCGTGTGTAGGTGAATTGGAGATGGAAGCCGAGCTAAATGGATGCATAAACGTCAAAAATACGCTCAAGAGTCAAAAAGGAGTGAACCGGGCTTTAGCTGGGCGTTTGAGCTGTAAAGCCTGGTGATACCAGGCTTTAGCTGGGCGTTTGGGCTATAAAGCCTGGTGTAACCAGGCGTTTGGGGGGCGTTTGGCCCATAACTCCAGCCATGGCCAGGCGTTTGGCCTGTAACGCCTGGTCCCTGATCCGGCCCAGTCCGAGTTTTGAAGGTTCTAAGTGTTTCCCTGTTTGACTAGAAGTATCCTACACGTTTAGGGTTTGTCCCAAAACATATAAATAGACCCAAAAATACAACTTTGAGGGGAGATGCCACTTTGGAGAGAAGATACACACCGGATCATTAGGAAGCGAAGGATTATTAGTTTTCTTCATCTTTTTCTAGTATTTACAATTAATTCAACACTTATGCAATTGTTTGATTTTAGCATGAGTGGCTAAACACCCATTGTTCTGGGGTTGTGGTTTAGCCATGAATATTGTTNTCATTCAGGGGAGTGAAATTGTGGTTAGGATATGAATATACCTAGTCACCGTGCTTAATTAAACATCGTAATCTTAGTGCGTTCTAATAGATTAATTTCATAGGAATATAGGCGTTAATCTATTGAGAATATGCGAGTTGTGCTTCGGGAGAAGGCTATGGGAGCGTTTATCGATTAATTAGCAACCATGAGTGAAGTATATGAAGGGGAGAGTTAATTAGAATGCAATACGAGTGGTGAATTGATCACAACTCTAGAATATTTGCCTCTACTGAATACAAAACAATACTCTAGTTACTCGATAATTAGTTAGTTCGTAGAATCGTAGTATAAATTAGTTACAGTCCTGAATTTTATTTGGGCTTGATTAAATAACAATTATAGTGAAGTGTGAGTAGTCTACACAAGTCTCTGTGGGTTCGACATTCGATTTATCATTATATTACTTGTACGACCACGTATATTGCGTGTGCGTTTGGGACCAACAGGTCCAATATGTCATCTTCCTAGAGGCCCAGTTTGATGCCACGTGTCAAATGACGTGACACACTAAGTCAAGAGAAAGAGCCAATAGGATCATGCCACCTGTCAAAATGACAAGGCATGCCAAGTCAAATTAAAAAATCAATAAAATCGTGTCACATGTGCAAATGACATGTTCTGGCCAATCAAATGTAGCATTGTCAAGCTTCAATCTGATTGGTCGGAAAAAGTTTGTTCTTATCACTATTTTTTCCTCCCACAATTATATATAGGGGTCTTCATAACTCAGAAAAATATCAGAAGTTATAACAAGAAGCAAGAGAGAGCTCGTGGCTCAAACGCGGAAAATTTCTCTACAAGTATCAAGCTTCAGGCAATCAAGTTCAAGTTCAAGAAATCAAGTTCAAGCTCAAGATTGAAGAACAAATCAAGGTTCAAGGCGTACGAGTTCAAATTAAATTTCGTGCTAGCGGAATTCAAGATAATCTTTGATGGCAATAAATATAGATTTAAAATCAAGCTCAAAGATCCTTGAATTTATTTACTATTGGATCGTAACGCTCAAATTATTTGAAATAAAATACTACGATTGTTGTAATATTTTTCGGTCTCGATTATTTTCTTGACGTAAATTTATTATCTACAAATTCTGGCATGCCCAGTGGGACCATCTGTCATTCATCTCTTTCTCCTACAAATAAAAACTAAAAGTTTCAAAATCATCTGTTGCGATGATCGAATACTTCAAGTGATCTTGTCTTCAGGTTTCGGCTTGAAATGGTTGAGTATTTTGGAAGTTGAAGTTTGGTATCTTGGCATCATATTTGACGTAAAGTACATTCTCCGCATTATTTATCTCCCGATTTATATTATCTTTATTACATGGTAAGGGAAAGTGTTAAAGCACGAAGGATGATGTCGTGCCAATGCATTTGTATCATATATTGATTAATACATGGAGAGGAAGAGAATTAAAACACGAAGGGTGATGCCGTGTCATTTATACCATTTGTTCATTGTTACATGGTGAGATCAAGAGTAAAAGCATGAAGTGTGATGCCATGCCATTCTTCCCCATTATTCTTTGTTACATGGGGAGATCGAGAGTAAAAACACGAAGGGTAATGTCGTGCCATTTCATTTTGCTCATGTCATCATTTCATGGTAAGGATGAGAATAAATGCACGAAGGGTGATGTCGTGTCATCTGTATACCATTTGTTTATCTGTCTTCATTGGTTGATGATTTATTTGGCTATGACGTGATGGCATACGTGTTGTAGTTATCGTATCTTTTCCCCCTTTCGCATATCCCCTCCCAATTATACATTGTTACTCTAATTGTTGTTTTGTAGTTATCATGCCAAAGCTATGAGCCTTTTTCTTGAAAAGAATAAACAGAAAACCCCAATACATGCAAGTGACGCGAGTCTACTTGTAGAACTGTTGGATGACTGTGGCCGCGTGATTGGCTAATATTGTCCCAAACCTCAAATGCAGACAATGAGGAAGCTTCCTTCAATGAGTTGAAGTCACAAAGAAAGCACAATAACATCATTACCCCGTTACCATCCACTGTGCACAACTGCAAAACCAGGACACAGCAATTTGATAAATTATCTGGCTAAAAAAGCAGTCTAACGATCGGTCAGACTGGGAAATACTAAAAATTTTGCATCTGGGAATATAATGTTGATATCATGATTGTACAGTGATGAGAATCTAAGACACAACTAGCGTTGTTGTTTATACATTAATTATATATATATTTGCAAGCTATTTTTAGTTTAAAGGATTAGTTGGACAGCTATTTGAGTTAGTTCTTGAATTAAAAATAAGTCTTAGACAAACTTCAGATTCTTTTTTTAAATAAACAGAATGAAGTAACTAGGAATAAGAATCAATCAGTAAGCTATCAAATTTATATCTAAAAACTGTGACACACTTAACGTGAACACTACAATAGAGAAAACAAGATGTATACGTTTGGCGAACTTGGCTCTATCAAACTTTTAGCTCAAGATCCAAAAATATAAACAGTAGTATAAAGTTAGAAGAGAGCAAGAAAAAGATTACAAGGTTTGGTCTGTTTCTCATAAATTGTGCTAGAACAAAAAAGCTATCTGTGTTCTCCATGCCAAAAGTGGATTAAACGTTGTAATTTGTAATATAATTAGTGAGAGTTAATAGTAGATTAATGATAAGGCGCTCAAAACAATGCCATTAAACCCAGAATAATAAGAGCTCCAGAGAAAGCAACTAATCCCTTCTCCTTAATCACTTCATTAGCCACATAAACTGCCACCTCAGATGTAATCTTCTTCCCATCCTTAGCAAGAACACGGCGTCGTTTTCCGACAAAAGCTAAGAGTACCAGCACCGTGATCCACGCCACAATGGTGGTTCTGACGGCCAGGACAATGAGTCCGGCCACCACAACGGCGGCAGCTATAAAAGGGAAAACAGAGACGGCTTCCCTGTCACCAGAGGAGAAGAAAATAGTAGTAGTAGATAACGAAATCAAGAGAAAAAACAAACAAGTCGTGGTTGTAGTGGTCTTAGTGAAAAGGTTTAGTTCTGAGATATTCATGTTTTCTACACTCAGTATCTCTCTTGTGTAATGTTTATTTGGAGGATTTAAGGGGCAAAAAAAGGTGTTAATGGCTGTTAGTTTAATCATTAATAGTAGTTAATAATGGAGTGTTTAGTTTTTGAGGGAAAACCCAATTCATGACAGTATTTGGAAGAAGAAAGGAATTGGAAGGCATGTGGTTTCACATGGCAAGGTTGGCAAATTAGGAGACGAAGTACATGGTTTTTGGTAGATAATAGTACTATTATACCAACTTTATTTTATTTTCTTCATGTTAAGAAAACAAAATATTATTGCCTATACATGATATTCTGTCGCTATATTTTAATTAACTTTAGAAAAGATACAAGGAATGATATGATAGTTTGTTAGATTTTGTTATTTAAGGTAAACCCATAAGAGTGTATTCTCATCTTCTTCTCTTTTGATTGTACCTTGCAGTTTTCTATTTTTGTTTACTTTTCTATAAATGAAGAAATAAATGAGATAGTAATTTGGACTATGATCAGAATTATGGTAAATCATTGACTTCACAACTTTCTTCAAAGCGTTTCCAAAAAATCAGTTTGATGATTAAGATATAATAATTCAAAAAATATTAGGGGTCGTTTGGTAGAGTGTATAAGAATAATGCTGAATAAAGTGTATTAGTAGTACTGATATTAGTTATGCTTGCATTAATTATGCTAGTATTAGTTATGTTGACATATTCTTATCCATTGTTTGGTTAGATGTATTAAAGCATTGTACAATTTCTAAAAGAATTGTTTGTTTACAAAAATACCCTCATAACCAGTCCATCACATTATCTTTTTAAAAGAAACATATGTTGAGGAATGTTTGCATATGAAAAAGATTTTAAATTTTTTTTGATTTGTGTACCTACATAGTGTAGAACTTAATATTTATTTATAAAAAAAATATGCTAAGTATTTATTTATTACTAGGGATATAATTTTATCTCTCACTTTCTTGGATTATTTCAAACTTGCATTATATAATAGAATATTGTAATCAAGTATAAATTTCGAAGGACATTTTTGCCTTTAACTAAGTTAATGCATGCATTAAAATCCATTGCATTGTTAATACCATGGTTTCTTATGTATTAGTTATGCATATGATAATACCAAATAGGGTGCATCACTAATGCTTGCAAAACTAATGCATAGGTTCAAAAGTGTACCAAACAATGTACTACTAATACACAAAGCTAGTGCATGCATTATTTTACCTAATGCATCCTACCAAACGACCCCTTAGAGTCACTGAGTTTGAAAAATTATCAATTAGACAATTTCTACCTTCATGTAACCATGTGAAAAAACCAAAAAAGAACATTTGGAAGTTCATCTTTGTAAGCCACTTAAGTCCCCATCCAACGTAATAATCATCGCACCAGAGATTACTCCCTCCGTCACAATAAGTGATTTTTTTACCTTTTTATTTTGGTCCAAAATAAGTGTTCATTTACATGATCAAGAAAGAATTAACTTTAATTTCCAAATTTTCCCTTCTTTATATAATCCAACGTGTCAAGGTAACAATTAATTAAGGTTAATTTAGTGAATATATATGTTTTTCTTTCTAGGAGTTTGTATTTCTTTAATGCCAAAGGTAAATGGTCACTTATTTTGGATCGGAAGAAGTAATATATTTGTGGCACCAAAATCAGAGGCGTGAATTAATGCTGTTTTTGGTTGACGTTATAGTTGGTTACAAATCATGTTGCATGTCATCGTACAAACATTTGGCCGGGGGCTTTAGACCTACTGTAAATTGTTGGCCCAAGTAAAGTTTTGTTTTAAATATTGACAAAGGAAGCCCAGGCATGAACCAGGTCCATCCCATGTGTACACAGACACGAGAAAATTCGAGCATAAGGGATGCACGTGAAATAGATAAGCTTAACTTGATACATATGATATATCCTAATCGAAAAGGTTGCATAATTGATAAGGAGAAGGACTCCTTACTCAAAAAGAACACTATCCAAGATGAGGAAGGAGTTAGAAGTTAAGAACAACTAGAACTCTTCCACCAAGGAAGAGTAGTATTAGAACTCTAGTTGTTTCTTAATTTCCTAACTCTTTATATTGCAGGATGTTCTCATTCTACAAGCACACACAAAAGCAGAAGTTAAACGTGATTTGAGAGCAAAATAGCAAGGCATTTTTCAAGCAATTATTGTGTGATTCAAGTGTGCGAACCTGAAGCAACATGAACCAGATAGAAGAACCAGTTCCAAGTGTCTGTCTTTTATTCTAGTTCAAATTGTAGTAGGTGGTTTTCAAATTGTACCTTTCAGCTTTATCTAGAGAAAATTGTAATAGGAACTCTGAGTATTCAAGTTAGAGTTAACTTGAGGTTCTCGCAACAGTTAGATGTTGGTTGTCACAACGGGATTAGTGTTAATCCTTAGGTTTACAATTTTTTGTTTAAGTGCTACTTTGGCTCAGTGATTTAGTGAAGTGTTGGGGAAAATCCTACTAAGTAGTAGGTCGTGGTTTTTTCACCTTTTGAGCCGGGTGTTTTTCACGTAAAAATACTTGTGTTCTTTACTTTCCGCATTTACTATTTTAGCAACAGTATATTAAGGAACACTTACAAGAAGCAGGTCCTTCTATAATCAATGCACGCGAAAAATTGGCCACCACACAAATCACCCCCTCTTGTGTGGTATTGAAGTTAAAACATCAATTGGTATCAGAGCAGATTATCGTTGAAGAGGCTAACACCTTAGGAGAAGATCAAGATGAGTGTACTACTTGGGAACTGGGAAGGGCAATCTACTGCCATGCCACCACTCTTCAACGACCAGTACTACTCCTGGTGGAAAAACAAGATGGGAGATCACATCATAGGAGATGATTATGAGCTATGGGACATTGTCACTGATGGTCCACTGGCTACACTGCAGAAAAATACTGAAGGAGTAGACGTGCCAAAGACAAGAGCTGGCTGCACTGCTGAGGACTTGAGGAAATGGGAGAAGAATCTAAAGACAAGAAATATCGTGTTTGTGGACTCGGTCCAGATGAGTACAGTAGAATCCAAAGTTGTACCACTGCTAAGGAAATTTGGGACACTCTTCAAGTGGCCCATGAAGGAACACCTCAAATAAAGAGGTCCAGAGGAACTCTACTGTATTCTCAATATGAGAACTTTACCATGAAGGAAGGGGAAACCATTCAAGAGATGTACACAAGGTTCACTACATTGACAAATGAACTAAAGTCTCTTGGAAGGATCATTTCTGAAAAAGACAGAGTTGAGAAGATTTTGACAAGGGTTTTTCCTGTTACTTGGGAGAGCAAAGTTACTGCCATTCAGGAATCAAATCACATTGCCACTCTTCCATTGGATGAATTAATTGGAAATCTTACTGTTTATGAACTTAGGAGGAAAACCATGAAGATGGATGTACCTAAGAAGGACAGGAGCCTGGCATTCAGAATCACTGAAGGTTCTGATCTAGAAGATGATGAAATGGCTATGATCACAAAGGACTTCAAGAAGCACATAAGGAGAGAAAAGGGTCCTTCAAGAAGTGGAAGCTACAACAAGCCAAAGGTTCCTGAAAAGCAAACCAATGAAAGATGCTACACTTATGGGAAGACTGATCACCACATCAAGAACTTCCCTCAATGGGCAATTGAATGGAAGAAGGAAAGAGCTGAACGAAGGAACAGGAAGAAGGAACATGTTCAACCCAAGAAAAACAAAGGACCAACCAAGGCTATGGTCGCTGCTTGGGGAGAAAGCTCAGATGAAAGCTCAAATAATGATGATGGGGATGAAAAAGCACTTATGGACATTAAAGAATCTGATGAGGAAACTGAGGTAAGTGTAATTCATCTCAAAGACAAGATTAAATTTTTTTCTAAAGAAAGGCTATCTGAGTTACTTCTAGATCTAATTGATGAATCTGAGGATGTAAACAATGAAAAGGAATAGTTGTATAAAGAATGTGTGATTTTGAAAGCAAAGTGCAAAAACCTGGAACTTAGGGTTAGTGAAACTGTAAGTGAAAATACCGCTTTAAAGAACCAGGTTCATGCACTTGGTTTAAATGTCCTAGAACTTAGATATAAAAATCTAAAATTGAAACTAGGAAAAAGTAAGAAGACAGCTGATCACACACAACTCTAGAAGAAAATGTAGGAAAAATGAAAATGAGTTTTATAACATGGATGAGCAGGTAAGAATCTTAAAGGAGGATCTAAAAAAGGTCAAGCATGAGCTGGACAGAACTTGTAAATGGAACAGGTCCTCCGATGCACTTTCATGGATACAGGAACATCATAGTAGCAACAGAAGAGGACTTGGCTTTAGGAATATGCCACCTAAATGGGACCCCAAAATCAAGTACCTCACACTTCCTGAGAAAAATATTTGCACACACTGTGGTAAAACAAGTCACTATAAAAGTGAATGCACTGCAAAAGAAAATGCAAGTCAAAAGAACAAAGAATTTGTTCAAGGGAAGAATAGGCTACCAAATTGGGCTAAAAATAATTTGATTTATTCTTTTGCCTATAGAAAGTGATCCAAACTAGTTTGGGTTCCTAAAACTAACCTCTGATTTCTTTTGTAGGTCCAACTGAAGGGGAGCAACCAAATATGGCACATGGATAGTGGCTGCTCAAAGCATATGACAGGAAGTAAGAACAGTTCCTTTCACTTGAGGACCTCAAAAGAGGTAATATATCCTTTGGAAATGGGAAGAAAGGTGAGATCATTGGGGTTGGAAAGGTAGGTAAGACTGATTCTCACTCTGTTGAGAATGTCTAATTGATAGATGGACTAAAGTACAGTCTAATAATGTAACGACCCGTCCGGTCGTTCCGCAGAATTTGCCCCGTTATTCTTGTTTATGCCTTTTCATGCATTGTATAGACTGTTTATGATGTGTTGGGGTTTTTTGGTTCGGTTTCAGAATGATCGTAGTGAGAATTGAGACACTTCGTCTCTTAAATTAGTCTTATAGTTGGAAAAGTCAAATAGGAGTTGAATTCTTGGTAAACGACCTCGGAATTTCGGATTTTATGATTCGGATAGCTTCGTTAGGTTATTTGGGACTTAGGAGTGTGTTCGGAATGAAGTTTTGATTTCCGGTGTAGAATTAGGCTTGAATTGGCGAAAGTTAGTTTTTGGCGATTTTCGGTCGGCAGTGGAAAATAGGCTATCGGGGCCGGAATGGAATTTCGGAAGTTGGAGAAGGTTCGTAATGTCATTTTGGATATGTTTACAAATTATCAGGTCAATCAGAGGTGTTTTGGATGGTTTCGGCATTTTTGGTGGAATTTAGAAATTTCAAAGTTCATAGGCTTGAATTTGATGTGATTTTGGTGTTTTTTCATTGTTTTTGGTGTTTCGAGGACCTGAATAAGTTTGAATGAGGTTATGGGATGTATTGGTATGTTTGGTTGGGGTCCAGAGGGTCTCAGGTGTGTTTCGGGAGGTGAACAGACCAAGTTCGGAAGTGGCAGCTTTGCTGGTGTTTTGCAGGACTGGTTTTTCTTCTATGCGATCGTGGGGAATTGTATGCGATCGTATAGGCTCGTTTGGGAGGCAGCATGATTCTTCTACGCGATCGCCTTCGTGGGTCCGTGATCGCGTGGGTGAGGGAAGTGAGAGTTGTGCGATCGCGTGGGCTCTTGTGCGAACGCATAGGGTGTGGGCGTGTGGGCTGGGCTGGGTGAGCTAATACTATGCGAACACGGGGCCTGGGCTGTGATTGCATGGGGGAGAGTGCTCTGTGCTATGCGATCGCATTGCTCCTCACACAAACGCACTGAGTAAGACCCAAAAATCTGGGTAGTGTATTTAAATAGCCCATCCGCGACCCTTCACAACTTTTTTACCATTTTTGAACGGGATTGAAGCTTTTGAGAGAGATTTTTGAGGAAACCAAAGGGGAATTACTTAAAGGTAATACTCTTGACTTCATAACTCGTTATTATACTGATTTCTAAGCAATTTCACCTGAAATAAAACCCAAACTGGGAGAGTTAGGGCATGTGAATTTGGAGAGTTTAAATGGGAATTTGAGGGGTCATTTGGAGTCCGATTTTGGTGTTCTTGGTATGTATAGACTCGTGGGAGGATGAGGATTCTTGTGGTGTAATTTTATCGAATTCCAAGATGTGGGCCCGGGGTCGGGTTTGGCCAATTTCGGGAATTGTGCCTAATTTTGATAGTTTTCAATTGGGTTTCGTCTCCCTAGCATATTTTGATGTTATTAATCTGATTTTGATAGACTCGAAGATTTTGGGAGCCGATTCGAGGGGCAAGAATATTGCGGAGTAGCTTTACGGGCTGGTTTGAGGTAAGTAATGACTTTAAATCTTATGCTGAGGGTATGAAACCCCGAACTTAGCATTTTCTCACTGTTTTGGAGTAATGCACACACTGGATGACGAGTGTGTGGCGTGCACTAATGGGGAATTTGAAATAGTTTCTTCCCGAGGAAACTATTGAGTTGTGTAACTGCTTTTAAACCACATGATAAATCATATTTTTATGCTTTTTATTTATTTGGGCTGTAAGCCATGTTTGGGGCCTTGTGCCGACCTGTTTAAACCCCTTGGGGGCTGTCTTTTGATATTCCTCACCGTGGTGATTATGATTTACACTCAGTCATTCATGTTAAACTATTTTTTAAACTCAGACTTGTTTATATTATTTCATGATATAAAAAGTTATTTTGGGTCGAGAACCCCATTTCTTTATGGCCCGAGTGGCATGTTGAGAGTTTCTGACTGAGTGAGGCCAAGAGCCAATATTGTAAGGATATGATGGATCGGGCTGCATGCCGCAACATGTTACACTGTTTTGATATGTGAGAGGCCGAGTTCCGGAGTGATTGATGCCATGATTTGGCTTGTTATAGCGCTTGGGTTGTAGGAGCCCCTCCGGAGTGTGTACATCCCCAGTGAGCGTAGGTACCGACTGAGTGCGAGTGCCGAGTGATGAGTGACGAGTGACGAGTGATCGGGAGGCATGAGTGACTGTGAGGTTGCCCGAGGGGCTGATACTGAGTGATTGTGAGGTATGCTGAGTGAATGATTCTGAGTGATGATTTGCCCGAGGGGCGGTTTATGATACTTTCTTTGCCGGAGTAACTATTTATGATTTATTTCATCTTTAAACTAATACTTCTTGGGTATTTTACCGAAATCACGGGAAATCACACCTGTTCAAAGGATTTTACTGAAACTGGCTTTTAAAGCATATTGACTAAATGTATACACTGTTGGAAATCCATATTTTACTTATCGTAATTCGATCATTTGCTCCTATGTGTTTCTTACTGTTCAGACCTGATAAATTTTCATTACTACTGAGTTGGCGTACTCACCATTACTCCCTACACCTCTGTGTGCAGATTCAGGTGCTGGTGCCGAGCATTAGTCATCTATTTTCGTGCGCAGCCGGAGTCGGGATATAGAGGTAGCTGTTCAGCGTCCACATCATCTTTGTTTCCCTTTCTTATTTTGTACTTAGTTATTCGTTTCGAGATTTTGTATTATGAAAGTAGAATTTTTGGTATTATTCTTAGATGCTCATGATATGTTGGCTCCGGATCCTGGGGATGGTTGTAGACTGTTTAACTTGTTTTGCTTTGCTTAAAAATTTAGAATTTTATATATGCGTTTATGAAATGTTGGTAATGATTTTTGGGAAATTTTGAAAAGGAAAATGTAAATATGTAATTGTTGGCTAGCCTAGTTCCACGAAAGGCGCCATCACGGCCAGTTTAGGATTTGGGGTCGTGACAAGTTGGTATCAGAGCCCTAGGTTACATAGGACTCAACGGTCATGAGCAGGTTTAGTAGAGTCTTGCGGATCGGTACAGAGACGTCTGTACTTATCTTCGAGAGGCTACGAAACTCTTAGGAAAACATCTCATTTTCTTGAATTATGTCGTGCCATTCTATTGACTCTGGAAATCTAAACTTTTGTTGTTTAATTCTCTCACAGATGGTGAGGACACGCGCTACTGATCAGGGTGACCAGACACCAGCTGGAACAGCGAGAGGTCGAGGCCGCAGTCGAGGCCTTGGTAGAGGTAGGGGACCAGCCTGCGCAGCAGACAAGGAAGTACCAGTTTATCCCCCTACTATTCAGGATCTGGTTCCCGCCGCGGATATTCCAGCGGGACAGGCTCAGGTATCGGCAATGCCCATTGTTATTCCGGGTCTTCAAGAGACCCTGGCTCAGATCTTGACCGTATGTACCAGCCTTGCTCAGGCAGTTGCTGTATCTTCTTCTGCCGCTACATCTCAGGTCGGGGGAGGCACTCAGACTCCAGCTGCCCAGACACTTGAGCAGGTTGTGCAGGGCCTGCAGACACCGGGGGCAGTTCCAGCCCAGCCGGCTGTTCCAGTTCAAGACTTCGTGGTTCCAGCTATGCCAGATGATGAGCATCATAGGCTGGAGAGATTTAGTAGACTTCAGCCTCCGACATTCAGTGTGCTGAGGGCGAGGATACCCAGGTTTTTCTGGATAAGTGTTAGAGGATGCTTCGTACTGCTGGGATTCTGGAGACCAGTGGGTCTCATTTGCTACATTTCAGTTTTCTGGTGCTGCTTTCACTTGGTGGGAGTCTTTTGAGAGGCATAGGCCTATTGGTTCAGCACCTCTCACCTTGCAGCAGTTCTCCACTATCTTTTTGGAGAAATATGTCCCTCAGTCCCACAGTGAGGAGCAACAAGCAGTTTGAGCAGCTGCGTCAGGTAGAGCTATCGGTGACGCAGTATGAGATGCATTTTTCAGAGTTGGCTCATCATGCTACTGAGTTAGTCCCTACTGATAGGGAGAGGATCCGGAGGTTCGTGGATGGCCTCACTTACCAGCTCCGTATTCTAATGACTAGGGAGAGAGAATCAGGTGCTACCTTCGAGCAGGTTGTTGATAATGCTCGAGATATTGAGTCTATTCGCCGTCAGGACAGAGAGGAGAGGGAGTCCAAGAGGCCTCGTGGATCTGGCAGTTTCAGTGGTACTCCTTCCAGAGGGAAGTTTAAGCACAGTAGAGGCCGCCCATTTAAGCCTCCTCAGCTAGTTCGCCCAGCTTACAGTGGTGCATCATCGGGACAGGGTCCCCGCGGTTCTCATCCAGGCCGCTCATCATTCAGTGCTCTCCCAACTCAGAGTTCATCTCGGGCACCATCTATTTAGCGTTCCTCCATGCATGGTTCTTCGAGTGGTTATGCTGGTTCCAGGGGTTCCCTTCAGTCCCCATCTCCAGCTCCAGGTAGTTGCTTTGAGTGTGGAGAGTTTGGACATGTATGGAGGCAGTGTCCTCGTCGTCCTGGTATTTCTTCTCAGCAGAGGGGTCAGCCCTCGACTTTAGCTCCAGTCACTTCACCACTCGCCCAGGAAGCTAGGGGTAGAGTTCAGGCAGCTAGGGGCCGCCCTAGAGGGGGAGGTCGAACAGGTGGAGGTCAAGCCCGTATCTATGCACTTCCAGCCATGCCAGATGCTATGGCCTCCGATGCAGTGACCACAAGTATTATCTCAGTCTGTCACCCTGAGGCTTTGGCTTTATTTGACCCTAGTTCCACATACTCTTATGTTTCATCATATTTTGCTAACTTTCTGGATATGCCCCATGAGTCTTTAGTTATGTCTGTTCATATGTCGACTCCGGTGGGTGATACTATTATTGTAGACCATGTGTATTGGTCGTGTGTGATATCAATTGGGGGTTTGGAGACCCGTGTGGACCTATTGTTACTCAGCATGGTAGAGTTTGATGTGATATTGGGCATGGATTGGCTATCTCCGTGTCATGCTATTCTTGATTGTCACGCTAAGACCGTGACCTTGGATATGCCTAGAGTTCCGAGGGTTGAGTGGAGAGGTTCTACTGGGTATGTACCTAGTAGGGTGATTTCATACCTGAAGGCTCAGCGTATGGTTGAGAAGGGATGTTTATCGTATTTGGCTTTTGTGAGGGATGTTAGTGGCGAGACTCCTGTGTTGATTCTGTTCCCGTGGTCCGTGACTTTCCGGACATATTTCCTGCAGACCTGCCAGGCATGCCACCTGACAGGGATATAGACTTTGGTATTGACCTGGTGCCAGACACTTAGTCTATTTCTATCCACCTTATCGTATGGCACCAGTGGAGTTGAATGAATTGAAATAACAGCTCCATGAACTCCTAGATAAGGGGTTCATTCGGCCTAGTGTGTCACCTTGGGGTGCACCGGTGTTGTTCGTGAAGAAGAAGGATGGTTCTATGCGTATATGCATTGATTATCGGCAGCTGAACAAGGTTACGGTGAAGAACCGATATCTTTTGCCTCGTATTGATGATTTGTTTGACCAGCTTCAGGGAGCCAGAGTGTTGTCTAAGATTGATTTGAGATCCGGGTACCATCAGTTGAAGATTCGGGACTCTGACATCCCGAAGACTGCTTTCAGGACCAGATATGGTCATTATGAGTTTCTTGTTATGTCCTTCGAGTTGACCAATGCCCCAGCAGCCTTTATGCACTTGATGCACAGTGTTTTCCGGCCTTATCTTTATTCCTTCATTATCGTGTTTATTGACGACATCTTGGTATATTCCCGGTCTCGAGAGGATCATGAGCAACATCTGAGGGTTGTGCTTCAGACACTGAGGAAGTTTTCGAAGTGTGAATTCTGGCTTGATTCAGTTGCATTTTTAGGCCACGTGGTGTCTTGTGATGGGATCAAGGTAGATCAGAAGAACATAAAGGCAGTGCAGAGTTGGCCTAGACCGTCATCAGCTACTGAGATCCGTAACTTCCTTGGTTTGGCATGGTACTATCACCGTTTCGTAGAGGGATTTTCATCCATTGCGGCACCTATGAACAGAATGACCCAGAAGGGTGCTCAGTTCAGGTGGATTGAGGAGTCCGGGGAGAGCTTTCAGAAGCTCAAGTTGGCTTTGACTACAGCTCCGGTGTTGGTTTTGCCTACGGGTTCAGGTTCTTATACAGTTTATTGTAATGCTTCTAGAGTTGGCTCGGGAGCGGTATTGATGCAGGACGGTAGGGTGATTTCTTACGCGTCTAGACAGTTGAAAGTGCACGAGAAGAATTATCCAGTGCATGATCTTGAGCTAGCAGCCATTTTCCCCGCCTTGAAGATTTGGCGTCATTATTTGTATGGAGATTTTCACTAATCATCGTAGTTTGAAGTATCTGCTTAAGCAGAAGGACTTGAAATTGCGTTAGCGGATATGGCTGGAGCTTCTCAAGGATTATGACATCACTATTTTATATCATCCGAGAAAGGCCAATGTAGTGGCCGATGCCCTGAGTCGTAGAGCGGAGAGTTTGGGGAGTTTAACCTACCTTCCAACAGCAAAGCGACCTTTAGCACTTGATGTTCAGGCCTTATCAGGTCAGTTGGTTAGATTGGATTTGTCAGAGCCTCCGCGGGTATTGGCTTGTGTAGCCTCCATGTCTTCTCTTTATGATCATATTAGAGCACGCTAGTATGATGATCCAGACTTACTCGTTCTTCAGGACAGGGTCCGTCTGCGGTGATTTCGGGGATGTGGTTATTGGTGATGATGGGGTCATGAGGATGCAGGGCCGGATTTGCATGCCCAATATGGATGGGCTTCGAGATTTGATTCTAGCTGAGGTCCATAGTTCGCGGTATTCCATCCATTCGGGTGCCACAAAGATGTATCAGGATCTGAGACAATATTATTGGTGGAGGCAGATGAAGAGGGATATTATTGAGTTCGTGGCGCAGTATCTCAACTGTCAGCAGGTCAAGTATGAGCACCAAAGACCAGGTGGATTACTTCAGAGGTTAGATATTTCGGAGTGGAACTGGGAGCGGATCACCATGGACTTTGTAGTTGGGCTCCCACGGACTTCGAGGAGATTTGATGCTATATGGGTCATGGTGGATCGGCTGACCAAGTCCGCGCACTTCATTCCTATTTGTACTACTTATTCTTCGGAGCGGTTAGCCGAGATTTACATCAGAGAGATTGTCCGATTGCATGGGGTTCCAGTTTCTATCATTTCTGACAGAGGTACTCAGTTCACATCTCAATTTTGGAGAGCCGTACAGAGAGAATTGGGTATTCAGGTTGAGTTGAGCACAACGTTTCATCTTCAGACTGACGGGCAGTCGGAGCGTACGATTCAGATTTTGGAGGATATGTTGCGTGCCTGTGTCATTGATTTTTGGGGTTCATGGGACCAATTTCTGCCACTAGCGGAGTTTGCATATAATAATAGCTATCAGTCCAGTATCCAAATGGCTCCGTATGAGGCCTTGTATGGTAGGAGGTGTAGATCTCCGGTTGGTTGGTTTGGGCCGGGGGATCCTAGGTTATTGCGCACAGACTTGGTTCAGGATGCGGTTGGATAAGGTGAAGTTGATTCAGGAGCGACTTCGCACAGCGCAGTCTAGGAAGAAAAGTTATGCGGACCGGAAGGTCCGGGATGTGTCTTTCATGGAGGGAGAGAAGATACTTCTGAAGGTGTCACCCATGAAGGGTGTTATGAGGTTCGGGAAGAGGGGAAAGCTGAGTCCCCGGTTCATTGGGCCTTTTGAGGTGCTTCAGAGGATTGGAGAGGTGGCTTATAAACTTGCCTTTCCACCCAGCTTATCGAGTGTCCATCCGGTGTTCCATGTGTCGATGCTGTGGAAGTATATTAGTGATCCATCTCATGTATTGGACTTCAGCACGGTTCAGCTCGAGGGTGATATGTCATATGAGGTAGAGCTAGTGGCTATTTTGGGTCGCCAGGTTAGGAAGTTGAGATCTAAGGATATAGCTTCAGGAAAGGTGTAGTGGAGAGGACAACCAATGGAGGAGGCCACTTGCGAGACCGAGCGGGAGATGCGTATCAGATATCCTCACTTGTTTGAGGCCCCAGATATGTTTCTAGACCCGTTCAAGGATGAACGTTTGTTTAAGAGGGGGAGAATGTAACGACCCGACCGGTCGTTCCGTAGAAATTGCCTCATTATTCTTGTTTATGCCTTGTCATGCATTGTTTAGACTTTTTTTGATGTGTTGGGGTCGTTTGGATCGGGTCCGAAATGATCGTAGTGAGAATTGAGACACTTAGTCTCTTAAATTAGCCTTATAGTTGGAAAAGTCAAATATGAGTTGAACCCTTGGTAAACGACCTCAGAATGCGGATTTTATGGCTAGGATAGCTTCGTTGGGTGATTTGGGACTTAGTAGTGTATTCGGAATGAAGTTTTGACTTCCGGTGTAGAAGTAGACTTGAATTGGCGAAAGTTAGTTTTTGGCGATTTCTGGTCGGCAGTGGAAAATAGGCTATCAAGGTCAGAATGGAATTCCGGAAGTTGGATCAGGTTCGTAATGTCATTTTGGATATGTTTGCAAATTTTTAGGTCAATCGAAGGTGTTTTGAATGGTTTCGGCATCGTTGGTGGAATTTAGAAATTTTAAAGTTCATAGGCTTGAATTTGATGTGATTTTAGTGTTTTTGCGTTGTTTTTGTGTTCCGAGGGCCCGACTAAGTTTGAATGAGGTTATGGGATGTTTTGGTATGTTTGGTTAGGGTCCCGGGGGCCTCGGGTGTTTTTCTGGAGGTGAACGGACCAAGTTCGAAAGTTGGGAAGTGGCAGTTTTGCGGGACTGGTTTTTCTCCTATGCGATCGCGGGGAATTGTATGTGATCGCATAGGCTCGTTTGGGAGGTAGCATGATTCTTCTATGTGATCGTCTTTGTGGGTCCTCGATCGCGTGGGTGAGGGAAGTGAGAACTTTGCGATCGCGTGGGCTCTTGTGCGAACGCATAGGGTGTGTGCGCGTGGGCTGGACTGGGTGAGCTAATGATGTGCGAACGCGGGGCCTGGGCTGCGATTGCGTGGGGGAGCGCGGTCTGTGCTATGCGATCGCATTTCTCCTCACGCGAACGCACTTAGTAAGTCCCAAAAATCTGGGCAGTGTATTTAAATAGCCCATCCGCGACCCTTCACCACTTTTTCACCATTTTTGAACGAGATTGAAGCTTTTGAGAGAGTTTTTGAGAAAACCAAAGGGGAATCGCTTGAAGGTAATATTCTTGACTTCATAACTCGTTATTATACTGATTTCTAAACAATTTCACCTGAAATAAAACCCAAATTGGGGGAGTTAGGGCATGGGAATTTGGAGACTTTAAATGGGATTTGAGGGGTCATTTGGAGTCCGATTTTGGTGTTCTTGGTATGTATAGACTCGTGGGAGGATGAGTTCTTGTGGTGTAAATTTTATCGAATTCCGAGACATGGGCCTGAGGGTCGGGTTTGGCCAATTTCAGGAATTGTGCTAATTTTGATAGTTTTCAATTGGGTTTCGTCCCCCTAGCATATTTTGATGTTATTAATCTGATTTTGATAGACTCGGAGCTTTTGGGAGCCGATTCGAGGGGCAAGAATATTGCGGAGTAGCTTTACGGGCTGGTTTGAGGTAAGTAATGACTTTAAATCTTGTCCTGGTATGAAACCCCAGACTTAGCATTTTCTCATTGTTTTGGAGTGACGCACACGTTGGATGATGAGTGTGTAGCGTGAATTAATGGGGAATTTTAAATCGTTTCTTCCCGAGGCAACTATTGAGTTGTGTAACTACTTTTAAACCACATGATAAATCATATTTTTATGCTTTTGATTTATTTGGGCTGTAAGCCATGTTTGGGGCCTTGTGTTGACCTGTTTAAACCCCTTGGGGGTTGTTTATGATATTCCTCACCGTGGTGATTATGATTTACACTCAGTCATTCATGTTAAACTGTTTTTGAAACTCAGACTTGTTTATATTATTTCATGATATAAAAAGTTGTTTTGGGTCGAGAACCCCGTTTATTTATGACCCGAGTGGCATGTTGAGAGTTTCTGACTGAGTGAGATCGAGAGCCAATATTGTGATGATATGATGGATCGGGCTGCATGCCGCAACTTTTTACACTGTTTTGATATGTGACAGGCCGAGTGCTAGAATGATTGATGCCATGATTTGGTTTGTTATAACGCTTGGGCTGTAGGAGCCCCTCCGGAGTCTGTACACCCTTAGTAATCGCATGTACCTACTGAGTGTGAGTGCCGAGTGCCGAGTGACGAGTGATCGGGAGGCATGAGTGACTGTGAGGTTGCCCGAGGGGCTGATACTGAGTGATTGTAAGGTATGCTGAGTGAATGATTCTGAGTGATGATTTTCCCGAGGGGCGGTTTATGATACTTGCTTTGCCGGAGTAACTATTCATGATTTATTTCATCTTTAAACTAATACTTCTTGGGTATTTTACCGAAATCATGGGAAATCACACATGTTCAAAGGATTTTACTGAAACTGGATTTTACAGCATATTGACTAAATGTATACACTGTTGGAAATCCATATTTTACTTATCGTGATTCGATGATTTGCTCCTATGTGTTTCTTACTGTTCAGACCTGATTTATTTTTATTAATACCGAGTTGGCGTACTCACCATTACTCCCTGCACCTCTGTGTGCAGATTCAGGTGCTGGTACCGAGCGTTAGTCATCTATTTTTGTGCGGAGCCGGAGTCGGGATATAGAGGTATTTGTTCAGCGTCCACAACATCTCTGTTTCCCTTTCTTATTTTGTACTTAGTTCTTCATTCCGAGATTTTGTATTATGACAGTAGAATTTTTGGTATTATTCTTTGATGCTCATGATATGTTGGCTCCGGATCCTGGGGATGGTTGTAGACTGTTTAACTTGTTTTGCTTTGCTTAAAATTCAGAGTTTTATATATGTGTTTATTAATGTTGGTAATGATTTTTGGGAAATTTTGAAAAGGAAAATGTAAATATGTGATTGTTGGCTAGCCTAGTTCCACGATAGGCGCCATCACAATCGGTTTAAGATTTGTGGTCGTGATAAATAAGTGTATCCAATTGTGTGATAGAGGTAACATGGTAGCATTCACCTCTACCAAATGCTTTGTGATTAATCTTACCAATGACAAGATTGTTTTGCAGGGAAAAATAACGAACAATATATATGTTGTAGATCTTTCCACACCTTCAGAAAATGAAATCACTTGCTTAAGTGTGTTGGATTATGATCCCCTCATTTGGCACAAGAGACCTGGAGATGCCAACTTGAGTCAACTCAACAAATTAGTCTCCAAGGACCTGGTGATAGGGCTGCCTAACATCAAGTTCAAGGAAGATAAAGTTTGCGAGGCTTGTGCAAGGGGGAAGCAGGTAAGATCCTCTTTTAAATGCAAGAAACTGGTACGCACCACTAGGACGATGGAACTGGTCCATATGGATCTTTATGGTCCAATGAGAACATTAAGCAGACGTGGTAAAAGATATGTGATGGTTCTTGTTGATGATTATTCTAGGTTTACTTGGACATTATTTTTAACATATAAAGATGAATTATTTGACACGTTTACTTCTTTTGTTAGAAAAACTCAGAAACAACAAGGTAATCAACTTGCATCAATTAGATCTGATCATGACACTGAATTTGAGAATGCTAAATTTGCTGAATTTTGTGATGAGCATGACATAGATCATAATTTCTCTACTCCTAGGACTCCACAACAAAATAGAGTAGTTGAAAGAAAGAATAGGACACTTGAAGATATGGCTAGGATAATGCTTCTTTCTAGTAAACTACCCCATAGCTTCTGGGCAGAAGCTGTAAACACTGTATGCTACATCATAAATAGGTGCATGACTAGACCTCTTGTAGATAAGACTCCCTATGAGTTACTTAAAGAGATAAAACCAAACATATCCCATCTTAGGGCATTTGGATGCAAATGCTTTGTGCACAATAATGGTAAAGACTCCCTAGGTAAGTTTGATCCCAAAAGTGATGAGGGAGTATTCTGGGGATATTCTTCATATAGTAAAGCTTATAATGTCTATAACAAAGAACTATGTGTGTAGAAGAAAGTGTTCATGTGGTTTTTGATGAAACTAACATTCTTTCTGAGAGACAGAAACATGATGATGAAACAATTCGGCTGGTAAGAAAATCAAATGAAACCGTAGCCCAGACTGAAACTGCACTTGAGGAAGGAACAGGTGATAGAACATGTCCTTCCACCCAGGGAAACATGACAGGGGGAATAGAACAAAGAGGAAATGATCCTCAAACCTCAAGGTAACCTGTCTATGAACTTGTTCCTCAGCAAAAAAACATTGAAGGAACATCTAAGGTAAACCAGTTGGTTATGAAACCTTACAAGTATCAAAGTTCTCATCCCAATGAGAACATAATTAATGATCCAACCTCTGAAATCAAAACCAGATCTTCATTGAAGAATCTTTGTGCTTTTGATACTTTCTTATCTCTTATTGAACCTAAAAATGTTTTCGAGGCTTTGGAGGATGCGGACTGAGTAAATGCAATGCAAGACGAACTCAATCAATTTGAAAGGAGTCAAGTTTGGCATCTGGTACCAAGACCCAAAGACATATTAGTAATTGGCAAAAAAATGAGTCTTCAGAAACAAACTTGATGAAGATGGAACAGTTACAAGGAACAAGGCAAGGTTGGTGGTTCAATGATATAATCAAGAGAAGGGCATAGACTATGATGAAACCTTTTCTCCAGTTGCAAGATTGGAAGAAATAAGACTCCTCATAGCCTTTGCTGCTTAGATGGAATTCACTCTCCATCATATGGATGTCAAAAGTGCATTCCTTAATGGCTATCAAAAATAAGAAGTGTTTGTCAAGCAACCTCCGTTCTTTGAAAGTAAGGAATGTCCTAATCATGTGTACAAGCTTGACAAGGCACTTTATGGGCTCAAGCAAGCTCCAAGATCATGATATGAAAGTTATTAAAAAAATTTCTTGAGCATGAATCCAAGAGAGGTAAAACTGACAATACTTTGTTCTTGAAAGAAAAAGTAAAGATCTCTTGGTAGTTCAGATATATATTGATGATATAATCTTTGGAGCAACCATTGATAATTTAAGTAAAGAATTTGCTAAACTAATGGGGAATGAATTTGAAATGAGCATGATGGGTGAGCTTAATTTCTTTTAAGGCTTAAAAATTAAACAAAATTCAAATGGAACTATGATCCATCAGTAGAAGTATGTAAAAAAGTTGCTTAAAAGGTTTAAAATGGAAGATTCCAAAGAAATTGACATTCCTATTGTAACAACTACAATGTTGGATATAGATGAACCTAGTTCATCTGTTGATCAGAAGTTGCATAGGGTAATTATTAGCTCATTGTTGTATCTCACTGCTAGCAAACCTGACATTGTTTTTAGTGTAGGGATATGTGCAAGATTTTAGGCGAATCCAAAGGAGTCTCACTTGACTGTTGTCAAGAGGATTTTGAAACCTAAAAGGCACCACTGACCTTTGTATATGGTATACAAAAGGTAGTAATTTCAATCTAGTTGGATATGCTGATGCTGATTATGCAGGTTTTCCTATGGATAGAAAGAGCACCTAGGGTATGGCCCACTTTCTTGGCTCATGTCTTGTGTATTGGGCCACCAAAAAGCAAAATTATGCGGCCTTATCTACTGCTAAAGCTAAGTTTGTTGCTGCTGCTTCATGTTGTGCTCAATTGTTGTGGTTCAAACATCATTTAATGGACTTTGAAATTGATGTTGGTTGTATCCCCATCTTTTGTGATAATACTAGTGCAATTAGTATGACCAAGAACCCAGTTCATCACAGAGAACTAAGCACATAGATGTTAGGCATCACTTGTTGAGGGATACGAAAAAGGTTTGATCATTGTGGAATTTTGTACTACTGACAAGAAAATAGCTGACATATTTACAAAAGCTCTAAGTAGAGATCACTTTGAAATAAACATGTTAGAATTAGGGATGATTAAGATCACCTAAGAGGACTAGTTTAAAATTTCACAATCGAAAAAAAAAGAAAAAAAACATTTGGTTAGAAAATCTGTAAATTTTGTATATAGTTAGACTAGATTTTTCTCAGTCTCATACTTTCAGTAGTATACTCCTGTACCATGTGCTAAAATGACTCATTAATCTCTACTGATATTATCTCTATTTCTTGGAAAATTCAGACTTACACAAGATATTTCTCAGTGAAGAACCTGGTTCATCAAGATTACTTGGTATGTATTCTACACTCTACATAATTTGGAATAACTATATTTGTATCATGATTAAAAGAAGAGTCCCATATAACCAAAAATCCTTTTTTGGCCTTATCCTTTACAAAATGAACCAGTTCCGTTCAAAAGAAGTCCTAACCACATTAAGTGCCTAGATTCTAGGGATAGTCTTGAACGTCATTTTAAACTGACTTGCAGTTTGATTAGACTTCTGCAAAATTTGTCGTTACTCAAGTGAACTCCTCCGCTTTATATTGACTAGGATTTATTTGTTTCTTCACTTCTAAATTTTCAAGCCGTCCAAATTATCTCAAACTTCTCTCCTCTTCTACTCCCACACAAACTCGTTTTCTAAAGCTCCCAAACTCAGAAATGGCAAACCCTTCTGAAAATCCTTCATCCCCACCCAAGGAAACCACACCCACGCCATCTATCACACTTTACAATACCTCTATCTAAGAAAGGAAGAACTAAGACGCTTGCTCGTAAGACTGTGGCTGGGAGCACATTATCTAAGAAATTAGATAAACAATTGAAGACTCATTTAAGTCTGATACTAAAGGGGAAGAAATGGTTTATTTTGAGACTGAACAAGTATCATCTGGACCTAAAGTTACTCCTGAAACTATTTTTGAGTGTGCTACAAATTTGGAGAATATGTTTGTGCTGGTAGGATCCATGGCAGGTGTTGAAACTACTAAGTCTGGAAGGCTTGGTGGTAAAAATAAAAAAGGAAAAGAAAAAGAGAGTGAGGGTCGGAGTACTGTGAGAGGAATGGGAAAAGGAGTGGTTGGTTCTTCACCCACTCCTGTTAGTCTAACTAAGGAATCAAGTGCAATGGTTGTTTGGGGTGAGAAATCTGCTGGAATAGAGGAGAATGTGAAAAAAACATGGGGGAAGTGGGTCTGGAGAAGCTGCTGAGGGGCTGTTCAACTTGGGAAAAATGTAGATGAACCTGTTCCATCTGAACAGGAAACTCTCGCAGACCAACTGAAAAGGGTGACTACAAGTTACAATCCAAAGAAGAGAGGAAGTTCAGGAGTTAAAACCCCTAGTACTGCTAGGGCAAACAACAAAAGGCTGCCTCTTCTATCCCTATTGAAATTCCTCCCACAAGAGGAAGAGCCATAATAAGTCAGAGGAAGGAGAGTGAGGATGAACTGGAGAAAGCCTTAGAAGAAAGTAAAAGAAAAGCTGCTGCTAAAAGAAAGAAGAATGTGGGTGAGCATGTTGAGGCTGCTGAAATTGATGAGATAGACCTGGTCCTTCGAGATGAAGATGAGATAGAAAAAGTGGAGGTTCTGACTCCTAAATCTAAGAAATACAAGACTTCCACAAAGAAGTCTATTTTAAAGTCAAAGTCCGCTGAACCATCCACTTTCGCTAAAAGAACCAAGTCTGTTGTGAAATCAAGAAAAGTGAAAATTGTGGAGGAAGAAGAATGGAATGGAGAGGAAGAAGAAGATGATTCTTCTACTGAGAAAGACAAGATGGTCAAATTTGAAAGAGGACTATCTTGAAAGGCAGATTCCTCAGGGACTTGGAGAAGGAAGGAATTGATGATGCTTTTGGAGAAGTTACAGTTGCAAGGCTGGAAGGACATGGTCCTTCAAATGGATTGCAGGTTGGCCATAAATAAAATTGTGGATTTTATGGCCAATTGTGAGATAAAAGATGGTAGGGTCACCGGTGCGGTAAAGGGGGTGAAAGTAACTTTTGATGAGAGAGATCTTAGGTGTACCTGCTGAAGGGTACACTGATTATAAGAAGCTACAATGGCCAAGTCTAGAGAATCTCCCTACTGCCCTGATGTGCCGGAGAATTTCGTCACATTTAATACCAATTGCTTAGATTTTAGCTTGTTTCAAATGCAATTGTCTGTTATACATATGTTATTTTGATTTTTTGCAGTGCATGAGACTTGAGGACCCAAAAACATGGAAATAAAATCAAAAAGCTGCAAAAGAGCAAGAAGAAGACAAAATGCGATCGCAAACTGAACATGCAGACCGTAAACTAAACATGCAGACCGCAAAATTCTCAAGGAGACCGAAAACCACAATAGGTTGTTTGGAAAATCAGAGCGAAGGAAATGAGGTCCATTATGCGACCACATAACAAGTCTGCGGGCCGCATAATGGATCACAAATCTCCAGTAGAAGTTGCTGAGATCAGAAATGCGATGGCAAGATGCAGTCTCATATCAACAATGCGGACCACATAATCAATATGCGATGACTACCTGGAACTTAGGGTTGTGAAGATGCGATGACATTGAATAGAATGTGAATCGCATGTCTGTTATGCGACAGATATGCAGTCACAGAGTTGATCTAGAAGGGTTTTTTTGTCCGAAATTGGTCCCGATATTTAGCCCACTATAAATTGATTTATTAGGATTTTGTGGGGGAATCTAGTCTGAAAAAGGAGCTACATTCCAAGCATTGAATATTCCCATCTTTTGGAAGTTTGAGAGTGAAGAATCTTGCACTTTTGTAAGCATTATGACATTTAGTATTCTCTTCTTTTTGTATTTTAGCATGTGTGGCTAGTTTTAAATACTAAGGCTGTGGACCCTAAATGGGTGTAATGTTAATGGGTGTTTAACATTGAATACATATATAATGGTTGGTTGATATATATTTACCTCTCATTCTTCATTTATTATTGGTGGTTGCAAAAATTAACAAGTGCCATTATACTCTTTCTTTATTTGAAAAAGTGGGTTAGGGTTTGGTAGAAGTAAATATCAAAAACTCAAGGCTTTAACCTTGTTTAATAGAATAGCTTAGGAATAAGTGTATTTTATTTGGCATAAATTGATTATTATTAATTGAAACTCTTTTATAGTTGGAAAAGTATTAAAGAGAAAATACTACTCAACTATTGAAAAATATTGGGTAGTCATTTAGAAATCATTTGCATATCAAAAGGACTTTCCATTAGAAATATATCATATTAACACCGATAGCATTACATTTCATTGAAGGGGACACAACTTTGGTTTAGTTAATCGAATTAATTACAATCTTATATAATCACACTTGTTACTATTTCACTCAATTACGACACACTCAATTACAGTACTCTTGTTACGCTAACGGAATATAATCACGATTTAAGTTAAGCTTCACACTATTCAAGTAATCCTTTCACGCCTATTCCCTGTGGGATTCGACCCAACCTAGTTGGGTTATTATATTTGACATCGACCGCTTCACACTATTTTAAAGTGTAATTTGAGCGTATCAAATTTTGGCGTCATTGCCGGGTAATACGGTTTTGAAATTACTAACTAGTGTGCACTTTACTTTACATCTTTTCTATTCCATCACACTTTGCTTACTTTTCTTGGTGTTCTAGGTAAGAATGTTATGATGAAGAGGAGAATCCCTTTGCGGACATTGAGGAATATATTGATGATACCAATGCTATCCTTCCTCCGCGGGTTGAAGCTGATACATGCAAAATAGAGCACGGGTTGATCCTAATACTTAAGGAAGAAGGATTATTCAGGAACTCTACAGATGATGACCCAACGCAACACCTTAGGAACTTCTTGGGTGTGTGCGCCATGCACAAACAGAACAATGTGACAGACGATGCCCTGAAACTACGAGTGTTCAAATACTCATTGACTGGAGAGGCGAGAAAGTGGATTCAAAATCTACCTCCTCAATCTATCACTTCTTGACCCAAACTTGTCCGTGCCTTCTTGTCCAAGTGGTTCCCACAGAGGAAGAAGTCTGAGCTTAGATATAAAATCTTCTTCTTTAAATAACTACCAGGAGAACACTTACATGAAGCGTGTGACAGATTTAAGTTGTACTTAGTGAGGTCACTGAACCATGGTTTTTCGGATACTATTTTGATGGAGATGTTCTACATGGGTTTGGATCCATTGTCCCAGTCCATAGCCAAAAATGCAGCAGACGGATCTTTCATGGACAAATCATTCGCCAGGATTATGCAGATTCTGGATAAAATGGCCAAACACAATCAAGCATGGCATTCTGAAGATACTAGTGGTGGAATTTCTTATGGTACTCCTTCTCTAACTAAAATGATCAAAGAAAACCAAGAGAGAGGCCAATTGATTGTCGGGATTGCCACTAACATTGATGTGCTAACCAAGATGTTCACGGAGAACCAGACAAAGAAGGTAAATGTTGTGGAAGATATGCAATCAATGGGAAATCAATAATTCGAGGAAGCCAACTATGTTCATAATCCTCAAGGTGGGTATCGCCAAAAAAATCAATGGAGGCCAAACCCGCAAGGGCAAGGACAACAAAATTGGCGCAATGATCAAGGTGGGTCGAGTCAAGGTAATTGGAACAACAACAATAACAACTATGCCAACCGGAGTTCCAACCCTTATGTTCCACCGAAGGGGAAATTTTCCAAATCCTCGCACTACAAGGAGGGTCCCTCACATGAATCCAAATTGGAAGGAATGCTTGAAAAGACTTGCAAAATCAAGAGAGAGGCGACGCTACAATGAAAAACATGTCCGAAGCAGTGGAGTCACATACCCCCTCTATACAAAAGCTTGAAATGCAAATGCGAGACTTGTCAAGAGAAAAAAATCCAAAGATCAAAGGTACCCTTCCAAGTGATACAATTTTCAACCCAAAAGGGAATGTGAGTGGTCCATCTTCTCATTGCATGGCTAGTACTACTAGAAGCGGGAAAGTACTTCAAGATGAAAATGAACAAGTAGTTGAAGTAGATGATCTTGAGAAAGAAGTGGAGGCACGAGTTGAAGTTCCGGTTGTTGTTGATTGTGAAAAGCTCTCCCAAGAGGTGAAAGTTCAACAAGCAAGGCATGAAGAGGTAAGGGAAAAGGTGAAGGAGACCCCAAAAGCTCCTCCACCAATTCCTCGACCTACTCCTCCATTCCCTCAAAGGCTTGAAAGAAGAGTAGATGATAGCAAGTTCGAGAAGTTTTATGATATTTTGAAAAAATTGTCGGTGAACATCCCGTTCTTAGAGGCTTTCCAAGAGATGCCGGGATTTGCCAAATACTTAAAGGACTTAATGACCAAGAAGAGATCTACCAAGAATGAAGTGGCGAGTATGACTAACCGGGTTAGTTTTATTATTGCTACGAAAACCTTCGTGAAAAAAGAAGACTCGGGAGCATTCACCACACCATGTACTATCGGGTTGAGAGATATTGCAAGGGCACTTTGTTATAATGGAGCTAGCATCAACTTGATGCCTCTTACTATTTACAAGCAAGCGGGATTGGGTTTGCCAAGACCTACGAGTATGAGATTGCAAATGGCCGACCGTACAATCAAGAGACCCGTAGGTATTTTTGATGATGTCATAGTGAAAGTCGGGAAGTACCTTCTCCCGGCCGACTTTTTTTATCCTTGATTGTTGATGTGTGGCTAGAATTCATGGTTTAACACATTAGGTGCCTTACATTTTATGTGCGTTAATGATGAAAATACACTTCGTATGTGCCTAATGGAGTCTATTTCATGTGTAGGTGAATTGGAGATGGAAGCCGAGTTAAATGGATGCATAAACATCGAAAATACGCTCAAGAGTCAAAAAGGAGTGAACCGGGCTATACCCGGGTGTTTGGGCTGTAAAGCCTGGTCATACCAGGCTATAGCTGGGCGTTTGGGCTATAAAGCCT